>VZSZ01009354.1:112704-132666 GCA_013398815.1 Ibidorhyncha struthersii | reverse complement strand
TTTTTCTCCAAACATCAAGCTTTCCCTTGGGTCAGTGAGATGCTGTGACTTATCCTGCAGCTGCTCTGAGGACCAGACCCATCAGCAGTGATGCTCACTGGGGTGCTCTGTTCAGCAGTCACTGGTGGCTGGATCAGTGTACATGGACCACGAGAATGTCCATATGATGTCTCTGGCTGGGAGCTGGGCAAAAAATGAGGCTGTACCTGTGGCCGGTGAAGAACCTGAAACAGTTCCCATAGGAAGGGGCTTTACTGTGCCTGTTGCCAATGTTCAGCCTTGTTGTGAAGTCTGTAGTATCAGTTCTTTTAACAATTTATAGGCAGGTGTGGAAGAAAATACAAATTGGTCTTTATTTTACACAGCGTCAGAATGGAAATCCATTAGTCTGGCAGAAAACCAATCTGAAGTATGAAATGAAACTTGTTTTCACTGGTTCTGCTGCTTACAGACTACTTTATTCATGGAGGTGAATGACAGGTTTGATGCTAGTTTAAAAAGCAAAGCATTAAATAAAGAGGTACCATGTAAATAATTCTGTAACGGTGACTACACATGGTAAGTATTAGAGCTTACTGAATACTACCAATGGAGAAATTTACAAGTAGACTTTCTAATATAATTTCTAAGCCTCTTCATCTGTTTTTAGGATGTCCACTGAAGCAGAATTTATATTTGTTTTAAAACTTTGTATTCTCTCCCCAATGTCTACTTTAATATGTACACACAGAGATTGTTGATGTGCTCTAAGGAGTTAGGATTTTTGTTTTGAAATGGACTGGCTTCAAAGACAAAGTTTGAAATTTAATCAAGGTAACAACTAACTAATATATTTCTCAAAACCTGCACCTCTGTGGCATAGAGTTGCCTTGCCTGCCTTCTGTCACTCACTTGGGCAGAACTGNATTAAAAAAAAAAGGGGGGGGGGAACCGGCACCTAATGCTAAGCAGCATGTAGCCAGCTTCTCTGTGAGATGAATCTTTCAAAAAGTGGGTTGGGTGGCTGAGAGAAGGCATAAAGGATGGGGAACGTGATGGAAACTCCTCTCAGGGAAATCCGTAACAACAGGTGACACCCAGCTAAAGTTTAAAACTTTGTTGCAGAATATAGGTGAGTAATCCATCTAATGTAATAGGCAGTTTGTATTTGTTTGCCAGGTGGCATATGAGAGTAATGTAGTTAAAATAACTGCAATTATGTAAGCACACAGCCTTGGGAAATAGGAGGGGCAGAGCTGGTATTTCCCAGGTAAAGCTAAAGATACCATCTGTGAAACATCTTGATTTAATTGCCTTCTGAACTTCAAGAGCAGAATTAACAACAGTATACCAAGTGATTCTGAAACATGAAACTTTCATAATTGTGTCTGAATATGTAAGCCAGTATTACTGTCATTTCTTAAGATACCATTTTGAAATCAAGTCTGCGTGGGTCAACTCTTCCTGCAGGCTCTCCCCATCTTCCTGTGGGCTCTGTGGGGTGGAGGGTCTACCTGTTGTTACCTGCTTGCCAGCCCAGGGCGTGATGCTCCAGAACCTTTGCTTTTGGGGTCTGCCTTGCGTGGAAATTATCCTGTTGAAGTTTGTACTGTATCGTCATATTCTCCAGTCTTTTCCTAAGAGGTCCCTGTAAAAGTAGCTTGTCCGTCTTTCTAATAATTGCCTTTTAAGCATTTTAAGTTCCCACTGCCTTTTTAGAACTTGTTTTCTGCAGTGACAGACCTCACATTAGACTGTTTCATTTTGCTTGTTTTCCTGTCAAGATCTTTCCTTTGCTTGTTTTGTTCAGTAGCCATCAATGTAAAGCACTTGTAAAGTTACTATTTAAAAACAAATGTTGATATTTATTTTAATATTTAAAAACTATGTAGGGGGTATAAATGAGCATCAAGAATGGCAAATATCTTTCATGTGTGTCAAGCAAAGGAATGTGAGAAATTTCTTGCTCTCATTTAAAAATAAGGAATGTTCGAGGCATACCAGTAATTCCCATTACAAGAATCACTAATAGTTTTGTGTGCTAACCTAACTTAAGCACTTCCAACAACTTATTACCTACTACTTGTCATCATGAGGCATTCTCATATGGTTTGCTGTGGTATTTGTGGCATTTTTGGCTGGGGAAAATGATCTTATCTACCCTTGCCTCTCCAGTAAAGGTAATGTTCCAATTTGAGATGGGTTCTGCCAAGCTGTACGCCTTAACTCAGCTGCAGTTAGTGGGCTCTGTCTGCAGAGCTGCAGGGGACCAGAGGCCAGCAAATGACTTTGCTCTTTTAACACAGCCCTTTCACTCATTTGCCTCACTTACACCCCCTATTTTTATAATGGTGCAGACACGTTTATTTAAAGGTGTCTTCAGAAATTATATTAGTCTCATGCCTGAACCTAGGTGCACAATATTACTTCCACTGACATTTTTAAATAAAAAGAAAAAAAGGGAAAATAGCTCTTATTTCTTACTAAGAGCTGAGTACCTCGCATATGTTTTGAGGTGGTTTCAGTGCCTGTTTTCCAAAGTGCGTGTGCTTAAGAGGACTGCCTCTGTGTTCCTTAGAACTCTTCAGGCTCAGCAGACTGAACTTACATGACTGCATTTTTAACTTTTATGTAAATTGCTTCCAGTATGTCATTTAAAATAACCTAGTTTTGAAAATTAGTCTGCTAATGTCACTTCCCTAATTCTGAGAGTTTATTACAATCTAATAACTCTGTTTTAAAGAGAAAATTCCCTACTGTTAGTGCACTTCAGTCACATTTTTTAATTTTGTTACAAGCAGAAAAGGGAACACTGGAAATAAAAGTGCTGGTGTGCTGATTGTGTAAGTACATTAGCAGGTATGTAGACTAAATGTGTATTTTCCTGACTGAACTGTAGCTATACAAATGCTTAATGTGCAAATGATTTTACAGCATCAAGAACTAATGCTGTGTTATTTAACAAATGGCCTTCTCTGCCCCCAAGTCTTTGTCCCTTCAGGCCAAATATTTCTAGTCTCACATTTAGAGGAGGAGTTCTATAGACTTCAAAACTGCCAAATGTTATGGAAGATTGTATTATGGTCAAAGCATTATCAGGTTACTTCTTAACAACACAGCTGTACTGTAAAAAAGCAGTTTTTAAAAAATGTTTTTTTTTTTTCGCTGAAGCACAAGCTAGTTGTTTACCTTTTGTATATGGGTATGTGTGTCTGGTTTTTTTTCCTCTTCTGTTTAAAAAAAAAAAAAGCAAGCCTTGATCTCATTATTTTCCTGTATGTATGAATTTGTGCATGAAGTAAGTGTAACAGGATAAGTCAAAATACATTCCATGCTGCCATCAACCCTACTTGTAGGTAGTTAACAAACAAAAAATCCTGAAAACCTAATATTAATGCAAAGATTTGTTGACAGAAATGGACTTCCAAAGGAAAACTAGGTAGCTAGTTAAGCTAAGAAAATAATGCTCTTAAAATATTTAGTTTTAACTTATTTTACTTTGCTTACCTTCAGATTCAGAATAATTGATCAGTCAGTATGTCTGTGTGGTGAGGCTGTGGCTGTTGTCTGGCCAGTATTGTTACTATCCTTCTCTCAAAGATAGTAGTTAAACTGCAAAAACTTCCAGAATAAGTTTAGCAGCTGGTGTGGAGTTGTACCTTGCCTGCTGGGTTATGAACAGAAAAGAAACCTTGCAGGCTAAGAGCATCTGCTGTCTTGGTTCTTGTGAAATGTTTTAAAGGCAGAAGAGCTGTGAGTGCTGTGGTCAGGAGGGGTGGGACAAATGCCCCTCCATCGGTATGGCAGGGGCTGGGAAGCGTGAGGATTCGCTCTTTTCGTCTGCTGCCTTTCTACTACCAGCAGAAGCGATCTATTGGAAACAGTCTGGTTCCAGATGAAAAGCTTGCTTTTGGCCCCAGTGCCTACCAGGCGTGAAGGTTGCTATTTAAACACTGACAGCATGTTTGTCGGACTCCTAATGCAAAATTAATGCAGTGTTGACTAGTCAAGTGGATGAATGTAAAGAATTCTGTATTTGTGAGGATGCAGTTGTGAGGATGAGAGCTTTGCACCGTAAGAGGGAGGAAAAGTCAAATCAGCACCCCCCAAACCTGTAATTAGTGGCAGTTCATTTTGAGCCAGCATCCTGACTGGAATTTTCTGGACTTTTGAGAGCCTGTTTTGAAGCAGTAGGTTACTTGTTTAACATAGGTTGTGGTTAGCACATTGAGCTAGCCAGTCTGAGTTCCCTGACACCTTCATCAGGATGAGAGCAAGAAGACTTGGCTGTCAGTGATGTCAGTAAGCTGTTGTCCTTGTTGAATTATTGATCAAATGTAATGTGATAATTTGTATTTAGCAAATATATTTTTATTGAAATATTAAGCTGTACTGTGCATAAGGTGTCTGTAGGTTTTGGTGGAATATTGTTATAACCACTGAACAAGGCACCTCTGGTTTGCCATGACTTGTCTTTTGATGGACTGTTCTCCTGAGACTGAAATGGGCAGAATACTGGATTTTAAGGATAACTTATTGTAATCAATCCCTTTTAATAAAATAATTGTTTATAAAATACAGCTTTTTAAACACTTTCTCCAGCACCAGTTACTTATAGCTGAGTTGTCTGGTTGACATAATCAGGTAATCTGAGGTATCTAGTGTTAAAGACAGGGTTGGGTCTAAAATGTTTATATCATCCACAGTTTGTCTTATGGAGCAAGATGGCAGGGATATTTATAATTTGTCTCTGACCTTAAAGGCCTTTTTGCTTGTGCGATTGCTAGTGCCAAAAGAAAGAGGGCCACTCAAGTTTCCATTAGAAAAGGAAGAGTCTGTCCTCTGCTTCTTCAGATTTTGCCAGCACCTTTATAAATATAGAGCTCTGTAGCAAATGTCGTAATACGAACATAGGGACTGTGAAAATGGTCAGCATAAAGGCAGTGACATTGCACTGGGGGAAATGCTGATGCTGGAGGATGGTATTTCTGGAAAATGTGAACTCTAAAGAGACTTGCAGAGGGAATATTTTCTGAACAACGCATCGATGGTGGTTTCTGATGTACAGGCACACAGGACATAAGTGCAAGCAGGAAAACAAGTGGGTAGCAAAATGACAATTGGGAAAAGGTAGATCAGATGAACTCTGATGGAGAAAGACTTGCCTGTGTTGCACCTTGTGATGAAGGGGGTGTGTCGTATACTTTGAGGTGCCTAAAAACTCCTGTGAAATGGCATTGAACAGGAGGTACTTGTAGAAATGGAGATAAGGGTGAAATCATTTTGCAGGAGTGTTATGGTGAGGGCAAATGAGAAAATGATAGTGGGGAGATCTGAGAAAGATGCATTACCATCATGAGGGCAGAACCGGCTCTCCAAACCCACAGCTTGCTTAGCCTGGAGGAGATGCAGAAGGGCAGCCAGAGGAAAGGAGCTGATTATCAAGGTGTGCTGCAGCCTGGACTAACAAAGGTGAATACAGTGTGAAGAAGATTGCACAGGGGTGTGGAGAGAAATTACATGGCAAAGTGAGACACTGAGCAGGAATAGGAGAGGCACCCTTCAAATGTGTTGGGATTTTTTAAAAAGTATTTTCTAGAGGGAACGAGGCCAGTGAAAGGCTGAGTACTTGATTTTGAAGCAAAAATCAGTATTCATATAAGCATACTTCTTTGAAAAGTCTTACATATGTGGGTGGTGCTGCGTGCAAACTGGATGTACTGGATAATTTTTGTGAGATAATGGTATTACTGGTGGTACTATGACACTTCATGATCCTGGTGTGGAAACAGTTGATTCATCAGTGTGATTTGCATACTAATTATAACATAGCTAATTATTGTGTTTAAAAGGAGTATGCAGACATATTGGCACCTTTCCTCCTTCCCACCTACCTCAGAAATACCTCTTAGTTAGAAAATTTAAGTTTTCGGTAGTAAATGTTGCAAAGCTGAACTTCTTCACATATCAATGACTTGGATGTTAAGTGGAGATGGCAATAAAAATGAATTTAAGTAGCTGCCCTTTACTTATATTTTCCCCTTAACTGTAACGGTTAACCACAGTATGGTTTCTTGAGATAACGCTTTATGGCATAAAGCACCTTGTTTGGTATGTAGAGATTACAAAATCATATTGTTGTGCACAACAGCTCAGCTATAAATTAGCACCAGACACAGTGCAATGTGGTCAGCTAATGCTCCCTAATCTGTATTTCACGTGTGGTGCACTGTTAGCCCTCTCTCTATTTTTTCCATTCTGTTCCATGAAAATATTTTCTAAAACACTTTATTGACCTTTATTTTATTAATTACAAAACCCCCTATTTCTGTTTTGTTTTTCTGCAGGCAGCATTATAAAATTTTAATCAAGTGAAAATGGCCCTCAGCAATCTGACATCAAAGGCTGTACTACTGTATGACGAATGGATTAAAGATGCCGGTGAGTCATTTAAATCTAAAACTTATTAACTTTCAATAATTTTGAATAGCAATGTGTAGCTATTCTAGGTGTACTGTTTATTAAAGTAGCTTTGTCTTCCTGTAAATATTTTTAAGTCTTGTGAGGTTATATATAGATAATTTTAACTATAAAGAACAGACTAATTTCTGCTTTTTAAAATAGGGAAAAAAGCAAACCTGAGCTAGTTTATGGTTATAACAGACTAAATAAAGTGCTGACAGTGGTTCTTTTGTAAGAGTTTCTGGTGTGTGGGAATACATAGTTATGTTTTTCTTATGCTACTGAGCATAAGGCTTTAATTCTTTTTCATTACTGAACAATGGTATCTTATCAGTTAATTGAGCTAGGTGCATGGTGTTACTGTATTTTGCTTTTATAGAGTAACAGAAATAAAACCCCTGATAAGTTATAGTGTCCTGAAATTATTCCTCAGAGTGATTAACTCTCTAACAGTTCTGTTTTTAAAAGGAATGGTAGTCTCTTTAATGTTGTTGTTGTTCAGTGGTTCTGCATGCTAACCAAAAAATGACAGAAGATCTCAAGTTTGGGGTTAAAACCCATCTGTTGCAGTGGCACCCCTGAGTGTTCCTCACCATGTTAGGCACATAGTGATGGGGATTAGCAGGTTCCTGGGGAAAACTTGAAGAAGTTTGATTAATAAAATTACTAATTTATTTTTTCTAGTGTAGCTGAGAACCTTTTCTCTTGTTCTGTAGAACCACAGCATGCAAGTGAAAAAGGGAGTTTTATCGGTATAACTCATGGGGTGAAGCAGATTGGGATGGAGCTGGGTGATGCAGCATTTTTGCTGCAGTGTCCACGACTTCAGAATTTGAGTTCCTTGTCTCCCAGACTACCACTGCTTGTATCTGGCATCTTGTAGTGAACTGTCAGTGGCTGGACATGCTTTCTTCAGGATCCAGTTGGGAAGACCAATTGGAAAGTTTTGGTAGTACCAGTGCACGGGGTTGGATGCAGACAAAGCAGTCAGTTGGGAAGAGCTGGTGATTCTCTTGCAGTGCAACACATACAGGTGCCTAGTGCTGTGGTTCACAATCCTTGTTGGTCTGTGGGCACCAGCACGGCACATTACAGGCTGTGAGCAGGATTATAATGTGCTTTCCTCCTCAGTCTGTTTTAAAACTTCCAGTAGCTATAAACAACATCAGAGGGTCTCATGGCTGACATGATAACTTGAATGCTGTGGGTGGAAAATCACTAACTTATTTAGTTCATGGTCAAACGTCTTAAACACTTAACAAAAATTGCAGTGGTGTAATTTCACCACCAAAATACAGCAGCAAACCATGAAAGCAGCAGTTTACTGAGTCAGTAGTTAAGTTTGGGATCATTCAGAATTGAATCTTCCAAAAGTCAGTCTAGAAAAATTAGAAAAATATACATTAAAAAAAGAAACCCATAAAGTTCATGTCAATTCTCCTGCTTATGGAGAAATGTTGAAGTCTTTGAGCTGGGACTCAGCGATGAACCACAGAAGGGTGCAATGGAATCATGGTGAAGCTCGATGGTAGCGCCTGCCAGCCTCAGCTGCAGGGAGGAGAGGGAGCGGTGTGTGTGTAGGAGAAAGACTTTCTGCAATACTTCTCTCTGGGATAACTGGAGGGGAAATTGCAACACTTCTGCTGTTTGGAGGCTTGCAATACAAAAGTGTGTTTTACGGTGCTGTGAGAGTGGTGACATGTCTGGACTGAATAGTCACAAGCCTCATGTGCTAAGCTATGTATACCAACTGACAGGACAGAAGGTCTTCCAATGTTAAAACCCCCTATTTACCATGTCTAATGCATGCTGCATTAGGATCTTGAAAAGTGGGGCTGCTCCCTGTCTGTGACTTGAGCTTGTGAAATAAGGTTCATGCTTTTCCAGAAGAATGCAGTCTCAGATGGAAATGCAGCCTCGGTGATCTGCTTGTGCGTTGCCAACCTATGCTGCCCTCTGAGCCCTGTTCATGTGTGAACAGGGACTTTTTATGGAGGAGAGCTCTAGACCGAAAAATGGGGTCGCGTATGTGTCTCCTTCATTACGTGTGAAGAACTGATGAAAAAGGAAGCGCTGAATCCTACAGGTGCTAAATCTTGTTATCCAGTTGGTATGGATTTGAGGTGAATGGACTCTGAAACGTGATCAGTGACAGCAAAACCTAAACCGTTAAGAATTAAGTACCTTTCTGTAGCTGTTTTATGATCTAGTAAGCACTGGAAAGATATGATTTCACTTTCCTTTTTTCCCTGCTCCTCTAGATCCAAGACTGGAGGGCTGGCCACTCATGTCTTCACCTTTTCCAACCACATTTATCATTGGAACCTACATTTATTTTGTCACTTCTTTGGGACCCAAAATCATGGAAAATAAAAAACCTTTTGAACTCAGGCACATAATGGCATTTTACAACTTTAGTGTGGTAGCCCTCTCTTTATATATGACTTATGAAGTAAGTACTACTTTTATTTGTAACATGTTTGTATATTTTGTATCTAACTATACTCTTACTAACTTCCAGTAATTTTATTAATATAATTCCCACTCTGCAATTCTCAAACTATTACTGTTTTAATTATATTCCTCAAAGCACTATGCTAAACTGATTGAGCTGATACTTGAAAAAGGGGAATCATTCTTACCTAGAAAGAGAGATTGTAAAATATTCTATGTGTAATTATATATAATTTACAAAATTAAAAATCCTCATAATTTACTTAATTTCCACAGGACTGTATCTTTTTCTTAGTCTGTTGCAATTGTTTCTGTCTTACTACATGATAGTCAACACTGATGTTTCACACACTGTGTAGAGTATCTGTTTACTATAGAATAATCTTCAGTTAGATCTGCCTTTAAAATGACATGTTAACAATATCTAATCTGGGGATCTTCACTGTTAAAAAAAAACAACAAACAAACCACAAAACCCACCAGCAAAACAAAAACAAAACAAACCAACATGAAAATCTCTAGCATGGATTTTTTCTTTATTCCCCTCCCAGAAATAGTAAATGCGCTTTTTCTTAATAGGAATGTTGAGATTTTGCTATATTTCATAGCCCAAGCAAGTATTAGACTTTTAAAACTGGAAAGCCTGAGTTGTATAGGGTTATGGGTTGAACAACCTAAAAATCTGTAATGATGAATGGGATAGAATAAGTAGAAGTTTTAATTTAGAATGAGCTTTTAAGCTTAAGATAGCCAATGTCTGTTGGGTTTTGTTTTGTTTTGTTTTTTTAAGTGTAGCTATTTTGTTAAATAGTATTGTGTGAATGATGGCCTTGTACATTTGCTTGGTGTAACATCACTGTGCTAGTCCTGACTCTTTTTGTGTTAAATCTGGCTATGTGGCTATTTCAGGTGTGGCAAACTGTTAATGGAAAGTTGTCAGATTATCATGCCAAATTGGCAGGATATCTTTCTTTCAGCTCAATTTGCATAAATTTAATCATGAGTTAGAGTGAACTGCCTGGCAATTCTTTTAACAGTGCCCTACAGGTAGAACAGCAGCAGCTGCTCTGTCATGACTGTTGTGTGGAAAGCTAGAAGTGGTGGGCAAGATGCACTCACTTATTTACTCTTTGATTTGAAAAATAACCAAACTTCCTTTTGTGATTTAGTGATAAGTTTGGTTTTGGTTATAACCCTCAGAAACAGAAAAACCCACTAAACTTCTTAGTGTCTGACAGTAGCACATTATTCAATTAGTCTGCTGTCAAGAACTCCGTGTTACAATTTAATGAAAGAATGCATGGATAGAGTGTAACAGATTGAATCTCTGCTATTGTCTGGCTCCCAGCAAAACGCTGATTCTTTCCCTCTTTGGATCCAAGCCATTGGGTGGGTGCTTAAGGACTGTGCTGTCTTGGTGGTGTTTCAAATCTTGTTTTTATTTAACTTCCTAAAAGAGTTAGTTGCTTAAATGTCTATTGCCGTCATGGACTAAACCCCTCAGTCTGTTAAAAGAGCTGAATCTCTTACCGTACACGAGTGGATGATGATGATCAATGGATGAGAAACACTTTATAAACAGATGTAAAATGTGGTAGTCCTAGTGGCTGGCAGGGAAATGAGCCAAGTGTAATATTAACAATGTTGTTCTTGTCCAACCTTCAATGTATTCCAAGAGAAAAAACTAAATTATATTTGTCAGATACAGTCCTTTAGTCATGCGTGTGCTCTTGACTGTAAAACCCTATCCCTCCTATCAGTGAAAAACTAATCGAATCATGCAGTTTTAACAAAGTAAAATTTTAGTAACTGATACTAAAAACACAGCGCATGTTGATTCATTTCTTGTCTTTAATGATATTAAGCCATATTTTTCTGTTGCACTGGTTTTCTTTCAGTATTAAGATGCTGTGCTGGTCTCTTTCCAGTATTAAGGTGTTTGGCTGTGATAGCAATTTACAAAAAAAAACCAAAATGTTTGGTTTTGTGGTCTGATTTACACAGTAAGCTGCTTTTCTAACATTGGTTTTGAGATGCAGCTGTTTCTCCTCTTTGGTTATTAATGCTGAGATAATGGGTGTAGGAAGAAAGTTCTTGTCTGTAGGTGTGGTCCTGGAATTAGAAATTCATTAATCTGCAACAGCAGAGGATTTTACAGTAGCTAGCCTACACAGAGGTACATAATTGTCAAGGTTGCTGATTCAACAAGTTTTTAGTATTGTTTTTGCCTCCTTAATGATTGTGAAAGTAATCCGAAATTAATGAATTTTTCAAAAGACATAAAGTAAATCTTTGCCCTTTCCCTTTTCTTTGCTCCAGTTTCTTATGTCAGGTTGGGCTACAGGGTACTCATTCCGGTGCGATATTGTTGACTACTCGAGGTCACCTACAGCTCTACGAGTAAGTTGGTAAAAGCAAAGCTGAATTGTTATGCTACACTGACTTTATTTTTGGAAATGCTTTTTGAACGACCAAATGCACTGGTGTAGAGTGGAATGCAGTAAATGGAAATGCCCTCTTGCATAATGTAGAGCATGTGAGTTGACTGGAGGGGTTGATTGTTTGGGGGGGGGGGAAACAGGCAATGTATTTCTTGCCTTGTTCTTCTTGGTTTTAAAATTCCTTCAGGATTAAGTGTTTTGTGTTTTTCTTTAAAAACAATCAAACTGTACATTTGAATATTTCTGTCAACCTTGTGACACCACTTACTTGTCCTAATACTTTCTTTTTATATAGTTACTTATTTTTACCTGCAGCTGCTTAATTTCATTTATGACTATTATGATTTGACAATTTCTGTTTTTCACTCTTGCAGATGGTACGAACTTGTTGGCTTTACTACTTTTCCAAGTTCATTGAATTATTAGACACTGTAAGTATCTGAAGCCTAATAAAAGAAGTAGTGATGTTTCCTTTTCACAGTAGAAGAACTGGTGCTGTTGGGGGTAGGAGCATACGTTGCTCTTTATTTAGCCCTCCAACCTTCAGTTATTGAAATACCATGAAGGTGTTTACCCTTATTATTCCTGCTCATCTTATTGTCCCTTTACACTGTCATTCCTTCACTATCAGGAAATATGTTAATAAGAGAACACACCTTTAAAAATTTAGGAAGCCCTAACAACTTGTCTAACAGCTGACTACACAAACCTGTTGTGCTATGGCAATGCTTGTCTCCACACTGCAGATAAAAAAGTGTTCATCATGTTGAAGTTTTTTCCCACATCATCTTCAGATTTTATCTTCCACATTCAGAATGTTTGCATCAGCAGCTCTGGGTAAAGCATAAATTGCCATACCTACCTGCTCTAAATTCCTTTGCATGCCTTCGTGGTCACTATAGATGTGTTTGATATCAGGCTGGCTCTCTAACTTGTTTCAAAGTCTGAGCTGCAGTGCATTGAAGCAGAATGCAGACCTCGCTCACCACCAGCAGCCATCTGCCTTCCCTTCCTCCCAAGACTGGCACCTACTAGGGGTGGTTTAGCTATTCTCAAACTAGCTTCTGAGTGTTGGAATCAGCTGTGCCTTTGTTTCCTTGATTGTGTGCGGGACACAATAGTGGTGATTCAGGAGCTGACTCATGAGCAGTTAGGATGTTCTACACCTGGCCAGCAAAGTTAGCCATCTAACTTTCATCTGCAAATGCTCATGATTCAACACTGGAACATCTTACTGACTGAGCCAAATGAAATGGCAATGGAAGGGCCAGGAATGCTAAAACTGGAAAAGCTTGACAAGTTTAGTCCTCTATTTGCCTTTACTACCCACTGATTAGACCGTTCCTTTTTAATTAGTCCTAGGCCTGAAAAATTCTTCTGGAAAAAACTTTTTTTTTTTGTTTCAATCCACCCAATCAGGTACCCATTTCTCATCAGCTTTTTGGTTTTGTTGCAAAAGTAATTTATTAGCTGTATTTAAGTCAGCTGTTTCCAAATGTTTTCCTTGGCATAGCAGACTTCTGTGTTCCTTTGCTTGCCGTCTGATACTACCCTTTGCATGACCTGACTTCTCCTTACAGTTTTCTTGCTCTGTGTTCCCTTAACACTTCCGTCAACGCTTCCCTTGATGTCTGTCTTTTAAAATGTGGCCCACCAATATTGATTACAAATACCTACCTATATTCTGTCCAATTTTGCCTTTTTCCAATGGTAGCTAAGTCAGTATTCAGTTTGGTTCAGCCCAAACCATAACAAAGTGCTATTTCTCTAACAATATTTTCTACTGTCTCTATCTGTTACTAGTCCTTCAGTTAATTTTCTCAAAGGTCTTTGCCTTAGTAGTTCAGGGAACTTAAAACCTGATGCTTCTGGATACTTCTCAGTCCAAGCAAGTCCATCTTGCACTGTCTGTTGCACACGTGGGTGATGGCTCAACCTTGGACATTTGCTTTCAAAGCTTTCCCTGGCTTTTGAGACTCCACAGGTGGATTTTACATCCTGGTTTAACTTTTTTTGTTTGAAAACTAGTCTGCATATCCAGAGCCTCAGCTTCCCTTCTCCCACGACTGCAACTGTGAAGAATTTTTAAATCTATAGTAGTGAGCAACCAGCACTGATGCATACAGTTTTCTGTAAGTACACTGGGCTTGATTATCTCCTGTAACATTCTGTTCATTAAAAATCTGTTTCAGATATTTTTTGTGCTGCGTAAGAAAAACAACCAAGTTACATTCCTGCATGTCTTTCATCATTCCATCATGCCATGGACCTGGTGGTTTGGAGTCAAATTTGCTGCAGGTAGTGGGGAGAGAGTTTAAGTTGTACATGTCTTCTGGTAGTAAAAGTTAACTATGCTAGACAAAAATATTTAACAGAATTAAAAATCTTGCAGACATCACTGTTCTTAAATTTAGATGCCTGCAGTATTTCATGGAACATCGAAGATCACCATAATTATTTAAATGGGTGGGGAATTCTGATTTTTTTCCTATTTGACAGAATTTTGTGCAGTGTTGGTTTCTCATGTGGGGGGAAAAAGGTGCAGAGGAGGGAGCTGTATATAAGCAAAGAGGATTATTACATGAAAAAGACATGTGACTGCAAAATCAGAAGTACTACGGAATGCGTATGAAGCAGATAATTCTGTTGGCTTCAGAGCCATTTGTCCTTCTGAAATGTAAGAACAGAGTTGGAGGGGACAACTGTGTTCTCTTTTTTTTTTTCCTGTTTAAGAAATTATTCAGGCTTTCTTGTAGTTACTTCTACTGGCTTTAGGTAGCATAATTGAGCTTTATTTATATCTAATACTTTGGCTTTCACAAAACTACAGAAATATTTTCTGGACCTTACTTATTGCGAAACTTATTTGAATTGTATGTAATTGAAAGTCTTTGTCCATTTCTAGCTTACCTTCACTTTCTCCTTTCCTGCTCCGCATGTCTATGCGTGCATCACCTATGCTATATCGTTAGTGTGCACCACTAATAAATATAGCTTGCCATGAGAACAGTCTGATAAGCACAGAGTGGAGAAACACACAGTTATTTATTTAGTAGTCCACCTCTAGGAGGGTATGGGGTTTCTTCTAGGAGTTTCTGCCAAGAAATAAGTTTGGTTTGTACATGTTTCCTCACTCATGTTCTCTGGCATGTTTTTTTCTCACAGAAAATTGGGAATGGATTGATGAAGAGCACTACTGCTTATGAAATCTGATCTGTTAGTGTCTGTTTTATGAATACAAAAATAAGACCTGGAAGTAGTCCAGAAGATTTGTAGATGACATCTTTTGAACATGTTCAGTGTGCAGATTTTCCTAGTGTATAAAAGGATATCATTCTGCTGTATTTGTTGAGCTTCTGTTAAAGCTGGTGTCTTGATCATGTCTTTCTCAAATGTTGCTGAGTAACNCTCAGCATACATTTCAGTGTTTTTATATGTTAAAAAAAAAAAAAAAAAAAACAACAAATGCAACCAAAACCAACCCAGCAACTAACACTCCCTCCTCTTCAACCTTGAAAAGTTTCCATTTATAGTTGATTAACTTTCTCCTCTTATCTGAACATCAGATCAGTGTACCAGCTACAGGCTTCTGATTTTGCATCAGATTCAAATTTCCCATGTGATAATTTGACAAATACTTTCAGCAAAGTGTGCAAGAGCTGTTTTGTCCTCTGCTAATAATAGTCACTCATATTCATGCAGAGCTGTGTTTATTCCTACAACTCTATTGCTTATCTTTATACTAATCTTTCCAAATATTGTTCTGTTTGATAACCTAATTTTTTTCCAAGAATTTCAGTCCTGATGATGATTATCTTGTATTCAGTTTCATCACTGTTCATCCTTCGACCTGTTTGTAAAAAAGCAACATCTTTGAATGGAGATGCTGACATCTCTCTGATCTGATATTAACTTGAAATCACAAAATGGTGCTTATGTATGGTGTTGCTTTTTGGAGCATATTTTTGTACTGTTGATTAGACTGTTTTTTATTTTTTGTTTTAATTATTTGTTTTTTTTCTTTTGAATATTCACTGTGCAAGCCAAGAAAAGTATGTACATTTGAACTGTAAGAACACTGAAATTATCTTTAAAAATACAAATAGCGAAGTTTCAAAGAAAGTTTGCAATCACAGCTGGAGTAGTTATGATCTATCAAGCTGGAAGACTAGTATAAGCTACTAAAATCATAAAATAAGTTTTATTTTTAACTTGAATGATCCTTAATAGGAAATTGGCTTTTTTCCCCTCACTAAATGTCTGCTTTTATGTCAGCTTGTTTTGTTCCTGATGCTCAATATTTTCATGTTGATATTTCTCTTAAAAATACTGTCTGCCGAGTTCTTGGATCATTTTTACCTACAGTTTCCTGTGTTCTTTAAAATAAAATTACTTTGAGCAGGGTCAACTAACTCCATAGCTGATGAAATGGAAAAGGAAGCATTTCCTTACTTGCTTTGTGAGATGTCCGTATCTTACCAGCTTCAGTCATGAGTATGCCCTACATGGGGCGACTTGGTCTTAAATTTCCTTTTCACTCTAAGTATGGTTTTGAGATGGAGCATGGATTTGTGAGACCCTCACTTAGGTCATGGTTCCAAAAACTTACTGTCCAAAACTGTGGTTCTTTCCCCGGGAATGCGGAAATCTGTGTTGGGGAGAGATTATTACTTATCCTCCAGAGCTTTGCAAAGTTCATCCTGATATCTAGAAAAGAGGTGTAAACCAGGAGGAACACTGTTTCTACTAATTCTCTGCATCTTCATCATGTATATGTTTTAATAAAAAATAATAAAAAAATGAACCCAAAGAACTAAAAATTCCACTAAAACCTTTTGCAGATTATTAGATCAGTTATGTTTTATTGCTGTTTTGGAAATGCTTAGATAAGCCTTTTCTGAGAAAGGAAACGGATGTGATCCCTCAGAACTGGTGTCAACCCAATTTATGTTAAATACCTTGAGGGTTAATCAAAGTCTGCAGGTTTTGTGGTATGTGTTTTTTTCTGCCCCAACTCAAAATAAACTAGTAGAACCTGAGGTGGCTTTTTAAATACCTGATGCAATAATGCTTACTACGTTTTGTTTTTCTGCAGGTGGTTTAGGAACATTTCATGCTTTGCTGAATTGTATTGTTCATGTTTTCATGTACACTTATTATGGAATCTGTTCCTTGGGACCAGCCTATCATAAATATCTGTGGTGGAAAAAATACATGACAACTATACAACTTGTGAGTAATTTTCTGTTTGACGTAAACAGATCTCAGAAAGCTGATTGTGGCTAACAGGCTTGGTGCAATACATTTGTACTTCTAGTTATGTTCATGTGTGTAGTTCACAGTTGGTACAAGGTTTACTCATGTTTTAATTGAGTAAAACAAAAGTTGTGAGCTCCCCTTAATTATATACTTAAATCTGCTGACTTCAGTGTTCACTGTAATCACAGATTTAAACACATGAGCTTTTCAGTTATGCAGTACTTTGTAGATATATTTACAAAACTAATTGCCTGTGTAAAAACAAGAATGTAATTTTACACGAATAAAATGTAATTAATGTGCAGAATACACGTGTGACTAGTAGTGAGGAAAGGGGAAAAGACGTATTTCTTTAGCATTTCATGTCTGTTCGTTCATAGAAAATGTTTGTGTTTAGAGAATTTACCTCTAACTCAAAGCATTAAAAAACACTCTCGCAGTAATTACATTGTGTTTTATCAGTGTTAGAGCACTATCAAAATGTTACTGCACTGGGTGCTTTTTCATACACAGTGTTTTTAATAGCTGAATTTTCAAAATTCAGGTTCTGGCTAAACAATTAGTTTGGCCTGAGCAAGGATGCTGATGGAGGAGGGAAATGAGCAGGGAGAAGCAGTAATGGCTGTCTGCTTGCACAGCACAGTGTTAATAGAATAGTTCATGTAACCACATGTAACTCTGCACCATTTAGCTTGAATACATATAACTTCTTTAAAGTCTTTTTGTCTTGGAGGCACTACCAGTGGATTATTAACTTGCAGTTCAATGTGGAAATTTATTACTGTTTTTAAATCCTCCGTTAAATTTTTTTTTGGGACCTGCTGACTTATGTCACGTGCTAGTGTGAGAGGAAAGTGGGCATTTATGTTCACCAATCCTATAATGATTACCTTTTTGTTTTTCTGGCTAATTTTCCTAAAGAAGCCTCCCATTTGTCACATGTCAAACACTGTTCTCTCCTCTCTGAACTGGCCAGGGCGGACTCCCATTCTCCTAGCACGGGTTTCTCAGTGCTGCTTGTAATTAATTTTGTCCCAGGACTCCTCTTTCTTTACTCTGTGATAATGTTTTTCAGTGGAGTAATATTTTGGGGTGAGAGGGTCTAAAGGTGCATCTCTGTCTTTTTAAAAAGCTTCTTCCAAACGTGCTTTCTGTTTTTCTGTATGCAAGTTATGCTGAATCTTTTTAAACTTCCGTAGTAAGTCTGTCATTTATTTTTAAAGTATTTTTCTTCACCTTTTTCCTCCAGGTCCAGTTTATTATGATTACATGCCATATAGGCCAAATCTACATCATGGATGATTGTCCGTACCAGTATCCAATTTTCATGTTTATTATTTGGCTATATGGCTTTATGTTTTTAGTCTTGTTTCTCCACTTCTGGTACCATGCTTACACGAAGGGACAAAGACTACCAAAGATGGCAAGAAACGGGATCGGCAAAGATCAGTGAAATAAATTCTTGTCTCTAAAAATAAAGAAGTGTATATGTCAAAGTGGAAACTTGCACTACTTGACAATCAAGATATTTAGATGCACGCACTACACAGTGTATATTTTTTATGTTTTCTTCCAAAACAGAATTTGTATTTTTACTGTAAGTTATTTGGGATTCGGAATTTGGGGAGTGGGGGGAGCAGTATGGATCTCTGATTTAAAGAAAAAAAAAAGGTGGTTTTTTGACAACTTGTTCATGTTTATCCTATAAGAAATGAATGGATAGATATCTATCTAGAAGATGCACAAAAATATTCATTGGCGAAATTAAAATGCGTATGACAAGTACTTGAGTACTTTGAACGCTGAGGGGGATAAAATTGCTCCACCTTAAATATAAGTTGTGGAGACTGTCAGCTGCATTTTAAAAGAATGAATCTTCAATAAGTACTGTTTATAGAATCTAAAGCTATTATTAATATAGTTAATACATAAACAGTTTTACATGTGTTTACAAACTATATTACTTTAAAGAAAGGAATGTATGTTAATCTGTCAAGGTATGGTGTTTCATTTGAAGAGCATAGATTTTTGGATATACTGTCTTTTACGACAATAACCTTTAAATGTTCTACTCACTTGAACATTATTCTAAATGTCAGAAACCTAATAGTTTGAGAATTATCTGAACTGTCTTGTAGTGTAATGATCAAAACATCTTACTGATTTTTTTCACCAAAGTAGCCTAATATACTTATTCATTGTATCTATGGATATATTTTGATATTGGTAGGCTAGGCTGTTCAGGGGGGGGGAAAAAATCTTGTAATTCAGTAGCCAAAATCTTAGTCCTCAAATAAGTTTTAAAAAAATATTTTTTGATTGAAGCCTAAATGTCACCTAGCATGATTGTACTGTGCTCTATTTTCTTACATTTCCGTTATCTATTGAAATACATGCCTAGAAAGATTTTTTTTGTTGTTTGGGTTTTTTTTTCATTATTATTATTGTTTGAACATCTCAAGGTTAAAGTTTCTCTATTAATAGCACCAGTTACCTTGTCCAGAACTAGGGAAAAAGATACATGCCATTCTCTGAGCTGCTGAGAGTGGGTCAGGCAGTGGTGACTAGGCATGATTCCAGTCTATGTAGAATTAACCAGTATGTTGTTTTCCATGGTTAGGCAGATTGTTAGGGTCACACATGTATAGAAATCAGAGGACCTAGCTATTTGTATGCACATCACATTTGTACTGTATTAATTTATTAAGGAACTGGCGCATGTAACAGGCCTGGAAATGAGGAGTTAAAGGTGTTTAATGTTACCTTTAAAAATACTGGGGTTTATTCTATTCACTACGAACAGAAAAGAAGCTTGCGATATTTGCTTTGCGCTTGACCTATCTGTGGGATTTTTCAAATCCCCCAAACTTTGGGGCAGGTTTTCATTTCCTCCCTGTTGTACAATTCCAAGAAAGTAAGGTTTTTTTTTTTTTACCTGAGTACTTTTATGGGAATACTGACATTTATAGTGCATTGTTAATGCTAAAATAATTTAGACTTTATCTTGGACATGAGTTGCAAATGATTTCTTATGATATTATATACAAGTCTTCTTTATAAAACAAGTTAAAACTAATTGTATATTTTATCTTTCCACTACTTAATCCCTGTAGCTATCAACTGTCATGGCAGATTGAAATTAGATCCCAGAAAGGATTTGGATGGCTTGATGTATATTGTGACTCCTAAATTTTAGATGCTCGATCCTGGAATCCTCAGTACTGTGTTTCAGCTCCCTGGCAGTGCATGAAGGAGGTGCTTTGGCACAGAATCCAAGACAGCCAGGGTGCTGATCAGGGGCCATACACGTTTTCAGTAGGAAGTGCAATCACCGACTCTGTCTCAAATCCTGTCAGCCTCCAGCCTA
>VZSZ01009354.1:89048-110492 GCA_013398815.1 Ibidorhyncha struthersii | reverse complement strand
GGCGGCTGGACCCGTGCGCACCGCGGGACTGGCGGCCGCAGAGCGGAGCTTTACTCTACCCTTTGTCAAGTTAAAAGCTGAGGGGAGGTTAAAGCTGTATCTGTAGAGCCGTAAGCAGTATGGGACTCGATCTTTCCGCTCCTTAATCTGGTGTTTGTTCTCAGAGCTCAACTGTTAAAATCATGGTTTTAGGTTTTAGTGTGCTTGTAAACGCAAATGACCACAAAAGGACTTAGTTCCGCGTTCAGATCTGGCTGCATTCTGATTTTACTTTGTACAATTAAGATGCTTCTGGAAGAGCTGCCCTAACGGTTTGCTTTGTTCTTCTTCCCTAGTGGAACGAGATAATAGAACTTTTTCGTGCTGGGATGCCTTTACGGAAGCATCGGTGCCGCTTCAAAAGCTACGAGCGTTGCTTCAAAGCCTCGGAGGCAGTGGACTGTTTACATGAACTGCTTGGATCTAATCAAAACTTTGGCCCAGAAGTGACTCGTAATCAAACGGTTAAGCTGCTTAAGAAATTCCTAAAAAATCATGTTATTGAAGATATTAAAGGAAGATGGGGCAAAGAGGATTTTCAAGATGACGGCCACTTATATAGGTAAACCTATATACGGTGACTGAAAAATTTGGGGTTTTGGAAACAGGGTGTGATAACTCTTGCCTGTTGGTCTTAAGAAAGTTTTCCTAGAATGCCTCTGAAAAGGTGTTAATGTGTGTTCCTTCCCCCTTCCTTTTAAAGATTTTATTTTCTTTAGTGATAAGAAACTGCCTTGATTTAACGTTTGCCTTGGGGTTTTTTGTTGTTTTCGTTTTTTTTCCTAATATTTTTGAAGAGCACTTTAACTCAATTACGTTCTATGAATACTAACAGGGGCTTTTGTAGCTTTTGCAAAGTAGTGAGTTCTGTTTGCTGTTGGTAGACGTCCGTTTTGTCAGTGTTGGAAGAGTGCATATGAAGAAGACATTGACGGAAGTAAGGATGCCACTGAGCATCCAACTCCAGTTGTCCTCCCTCTCCCACAACTGACTATTTTGGATGATGTTTCTACTCCTTCTGAGAGAAGAGAAAGGCCTTCTGAATTTAAAAGTAATTAGTTATATATCCTTTTTCTGTACTCCTTGGCTTGTAGATTGAAACTCTTAAAAGAGACAAAGTTTTATTTGCTCATCCTCAAGGATCCTTGCTTACTTATCCCTGTTTAGCTTTTCAACCGGTGGCTTGTTAACAGAGGAAAAGAATTTTCATTGTAATGAAAGCTTAGTGTTACCGGAGTTGGTTCTTCGACCTCTTGTGACTTCAGTTAAGGTTTCAGTGTCCAGAAGTTGTGGGTTCTGGATCTGTACCATCTTGTAGTGTCCTGTTCAGTGAAAAAGTAGTGTAAAAATGACCATTACCGTAAGTATGGATCTGTAGCTTATATTGTGGTGAGTCTTCTTTTGAGGAAATGGGAGCTATCTTCATGCAGAGGAATAGAGAAAATAGGTCAGCAATAATGCTATGTTTCTACTTATTATATACATTATTACATACTCAGATAAATTTTATCTGGTTTTTTGTAACGATTTCTTAAGATTGTTTTAGAAAAATATATGTAATACTGAATTTCCACTAGAGGTGGAGGAAGTAAATTTTTCATTTTTGTCTCTGATCTTAACTAGTTTGTTTGTAGAATGCGTCTAAGCTTTTTTTTCTGTCTAGTCTGTACACCTGTGCTGTAAGTGCAGTTGTCCATTACTGTCCTAATTTTATTTATTAACTTGGAATACTTTAAAATAAGAGGTATCTATAAGGTAATTCTTTTACTTTATCATAAGCAAACTTGGGTTAAGATACTTTTTTATAAAAGAACTGTGGTTTATGTTAAACTTCTTCCAGTGGAGTTCGGTTGATTTACAGTCAGACTGGACCATATTTGTATTTAATTCCAGTAATAAATTAGCACTGATTCAACCTGTTCTTTATGATACTGCATGACATCTTTCACTAAAAGTGGTAGCTGTTTTTTAGCCTGCCTTCTGAAGGAAACGGCACTGAATGCTATAGCTTCCCAGCCAAATAAGTTAAATATTCAAATCAATTTCAATCAACTTTAATGGAATAAATTTTAAATAATTTGGGGGGAATAAAAAATTAATGTTCTCTCCAAAAGTAGTTCCATAGACAGAAATTCCATGTAATATTTAATCAAGGAAAATGTTAAATTTTAGAATTTGGGAATCAAATTTGAAGGACCCAGTGTATCAAAGGACTTGTATCTGAAGATATTTTCAGAAGCTCACCCAAGAAATTCTGTTGCTGAGTATATAAAAACAATATATGCCTCTGCAGTCTCTGAGCTGAAAATGACCGAAGGCTGGGAAAGCGTGCTGAGGAAATACGGTGTATGCTTGTCCTGTTTTTAAATTCCTCTTTGGCCATCTGCTTATGGCTGCTGCTGGCGAGATATTGGGACAGTTTATCTAGTCATTGAGTAGTTCAGGTTGGAAAACAAGCATAGAAGACCTGCAGAGAATCTTAGGTCTTGACTTCACCCTGGAGAAAGTTAAGTGTAAAGGAGTGGTGTGTAGTGAGCTTTAGATTTGTTTAAACAGAGTTAAAAAAACAGTTATGTGCTGGTACAGCATATGGTGCTAGGTGTGTTAATGGTTCGGTATGTTCCGAGCCCAGTCCTGCTCTGTCTATTCTTCTTAAGACAGTACTACCTGCATTTTTTTCACTGGTGCCATAGGTGTTAAGTACTTTGTCTCCTTTCTGGGCGTTGGCTCTTTGTCAAATGATTAAATATGGGTTTTGACAATGGCTGGTATTATGCTATATAGCTCTTTGGTTTGGGTTTGTTGTGTTTGTGTGGTTGTGGGTTTTTTGTTTGTTTGTTTTGCATTGGCGTCATGACACATTCAAATTATTTTGCTCTTTTCTTCTTTGTATTTTCAGCCATGACTTTCCTGAACTGCAGGCTGTGAAAGTTGGTTGGGTGAAATATTTCTGTGCTTTTCATTTACTATGTGCTCTGTCTAATGATCTGCTACTGGACAAGAGAGCTCTTTTGTTATAGCTGTCTTAATGATGTTCTTTTTCCACCTCCCATTCAAAAGATAACTAAGTTACTAATTGAACAGGGTTTTTTACTAGAACTGCATGCCTTTCATGAATCTTGAACTGCAGCCAGCTCTTTCCTACTCGGCTTGGTGCATAAATAGACTCTATGCTATACATGGTTTTGGTGTTTCACTTGCAAGTATTAAAACATGCTTTTTCCCTGTCCATGGAGCATCGTTTTCCCCCCCGCCTCTATTCGTGTGTTTAATGTCCTGGCAGCTCCCTCTGGTGGACTTTCCTACTGTTACGTTGTAAGTGTGTTCCTCCTGGTGTTGATATGGGTAGCAGTACAAGTCACTTTTAATTCCACTGACAGTGCTTACTCTGGAAACCTCGATATGCTTCATACCTTCTCTATAAATTTCTGTGTAAATAAATTACTGTAACTGCACATTGTGGTGCACAGTTGTGTCATTCATTAACTTTGCATGTAAGTGTAGTTGTCTGCTCTTGTTCACCCCCCCAGAGTATGCGAAGGAGATGTTGCCAAATGTTAATTTGCCTGAGAGTACTGGGCAAGTGCTAAATGTGAAGGTGAGAACAAGTGTGTCTTCTAAAAACAGCAAAGACTATCTGTCTGTGCGTCCTAACTTACTGGCTCAGTGTAGTCCACAATAATAAACGAGAAATTACAGTTTTGGAAGCTGTCAGGCTTTATATTTTTTGGAATCTAAGCAATTGTATTAAAAGCAAAAGCGTTAGTACTCTCGTATTGCTAGTAAACTTCTGGGAATTCAGCTGTGGTACTTGTTATACCATTGATACCAATGTTAGTTGACCCTACTCTATCCATTCCCCTGGACACAAACAGGTATTTATATTTCCTCCTTGTATAAACTCCTAAAACTAGTGCTGCTGGCTGTAAACCATGCTAATGTCGACATGTCAGACTCGGAATGCTCCTCAGTTGCTAGCTTTGGGTAACATTATTCTGTTCATCATAAAATCAGAGGCTTTTCATCGTTCTTCCCAAAACTTTGGTCTATTTAGATCTTGCTGTAACACTACCTGAAAAAGGGGAGTGCTCTTCCTTTTTCTGCTTGTGGGATCTCATTCATTTATTGGTTGGTTGAGAATATGGACACAAATGACATGAAGCTAAAAATTGTGAAGAACTGGAGGGGAGAACAGGGAACTGTTGAGAATACTGTAAGGCAAAGGAAAAAAGGCTGCAGATGTTTTCACATTAAACTCTAAGAAATAATGAATAGCTGAAAAAACAGTTGGGACCACTCAACAGCTGAACATCTGCAGTGTAATCTGGGTTACTTTTAAAAGGCAGAGTAAGTCTTGCAGGATTAGTGCAAGGTGCTTATTACTTCTCCTCAGTGTTTGTCCAAAGGAAGTGATATCTTTCTGTGTTGCAGATGTCCTGTTGAAGAGCGTTGTAGAATATGCCATACAGGCTCAGTGTGTGTGGTCAAAACCACGTGTTTAACCCATGCAGTGTAATACTGGACCAAAAAAACTGCAATACAAAACTATTTTAAAAACTAATCAAATGTTGGAACTGCCTTGAGAGGATGGGGTGAAATTTTACAGAAAACTTCAGGATTTCTTGAGCATGAGAATCTTTCTGGTAGGATATAAATGCATGATAACCAGCGGTGTACAAGCTCTTGTTGCATGGTTGCAGACATAACTGTCTTTTACGTTCTGATTAAAAGAGTGAGCGAGGCTGAAGCAATTTCCTGAAGCATCAGGAATCTAAGTATCTAAAACCTAGGAGTGCAAGTAAACAAGGTCTGATGTGGGCCAGTTTGATGATATGTTGCTGTTGAACTTATTTGCCTTTCTGATGTGGTGCCATTCATTTCTTTGTAAATTCTCTGATGTAGTTTTGGCAGTAATTTAATTCTGGTCAAGCTGGAGATGTGACTGAGTTGAATGTGATCTGGCATAGTTTGTTTTCCTTCTTTTCTGCACAGGCTAGCTTAGGGTTTATTTCTGCTAGGCACTTCTTGAAATGCCTTAAAAAGTGAATGAGTTTCCTGCACAATCAGCTGGAAAAAGATGCCAGAAAAGAACTGCAGGATATGATCTTCGCATAGAAAGCATGTAAACGCAGAAGAACATGGTAATGCGGACAAAACTTTGTGTGGACACTTGCATGCACTCTATTTAAATCCAAGCGTTAGTCAGGTGACTTATGTAGTTTTGCTTTAGGAGATGCATGCTAGCAGGGCACTTGACATGGGGAAAAAAATCTACCTGCAGCTTTTTCAGTAGAATCAACGTCTTCTGGTGAAGACCTGAGTCAGTTGTCTATGCATAGGCAGCTGGTGATCTTTGAGATGCACTGGGATATCAGACATTCACCCAAGGCTCAGCTATGTCAAGGGAGGTACAAAGGACCTGAACTGTTCTGGAGCAGCAGATGAAGGCCAAACAAGACTCCTCAGGATGTTTTACATGTTGCTCAACACCAGCCTTCAGGGCAACTAAGGCACACTATGGATGTCCAAGGCATTTATTGTATTTTCACGTGTGAAGGCCTACTGCAGCTTTGTATTCGTAAATGTGGAATAGGGTGGAGTTCAGAGACATCAAAAATATTCTCTAATTGTAGATTTCCTCCTTCCTCACCGCTGAAGCCATATCCAAAGAAATCTTCATGTGGAAAGGAAGTAATTAAATTTCCAGACTGGAATGAACTGAAGGCTGGCACTTCCCAAGAACACATCCCAGTGAAATCAGTCACAATGGTAAGAAACTCAGCTTTCATTTCACCAGACATAACCATATTTGGAAAGCAAAACTGAACTAATGATCTCTTTGTTGTGGCACAAAATACTTGGTTATAAAATTAAATGCAAAATACTTTTATTTTAAACAAATGTGAAGTAAAGTTGTTCTTAATGATTTGCTGGGGATGTTGGCTTTGAGTGTTCTTTCTGCTACAGATTATGATGTCCTGAGAATCATAAATTCAGCATGGCTGTATTTGCCAGTACTGGAATGCTTGCATTCCAGTTCGATCAAATTCCAATAGGGCGTTTATTATGCTACAAGACAAAATAGATACTTTACTGTCACTTACACTGTAACTCTTATTCAGACACTTCATGTAGCAGAATATATACAGTATTACTCCCTTCCTAGCTGCTATGAGGTTGTTAGTGATTCAATTTCATTTTTATAAGGAATGTGTTATGGCTAAGGAGAAGTGGTCCTGGTTTCCTCGTTGCCTTTTGTGAGCCTGGAGAATCATCCTGCCTCATACTTTCCTGGATTGATCCAGCCTTTATAAAGTTGAAAAAACTATTGCTTTTACTAGTAAACCAAAATTGTATCAACTCTTGCTACCTGGACACCTTAAAAGCCTAGGCTTCTGGAGTTATGTATATTCTAAACCCTTCCTCCCATGTATCTTGTATGCAAGTGTTCTCATATTTTGTGAACTCTTGGGACTTCTTTGATAATTTTGACCTTTTTATTAATGCTCATCAGTGCAGGAAACTAGCCTTGGCTTTCTGCGTGATCAACGATCTGTTTGAAAAAGACATTCCTACCATTTCGCTGGGCATCTAGCCGTCCTGAATGTATGGTTATTCCATATTAGTAATCCAATTACTTATGTGCGGATCGAGTGCATATTTCATGTATGGCAGGCTTCTGAAGAGGAAAAAACACGGTCCTTAGAACTCCAATAGAGGGTAGAAGATTAAGAGGGAAGAAGGAAAAGGTAGTGCCGAAGACAAGTAAAGATAATAGAATATTTTAGTTACGGAGCAAATATCTGCTGCAGTTTTAACATGTTACAGCCTCCAACTGTCTGGTGTAAATTTCCATCCACGCATCCTGGCCTGATAAGAGTTAGCGAAAGACTGCCTATATACATCTGATTCAGATGTGACAGCGTGCAGTCTGGCATAGCTCAAAATCTCTTTCATTGGCAGTTTTGGTTAATACAGTGGACCATAATTTGGAGTAACTGAGGCAAAGGAATAAGCTTCTTTCTGCTGGTTCTTTTATGGAAAGCTGTAGCTTTGACTGGAATGGTGAAGTAGACAGGTAGCTGAAAGTGGTGGCACCTTAAATTGCTCAAGCATCAATCAGAGCACTTATTGGCTATGTGTGGACTGAGGGGGCATGGGTCTGTGTAGTGAAATACTGATGTGGAAGACCAGATACGAATTTCAGAGGGTGCTATTTGTTTCAAACCAACTCTAGTCTAGTGTCATGGAATGACAGACAAGTAGTGCTTGGAGTAATTAAGTGCATTCTTGGAGTGCATTTTGTAGTTTGGTTGTGATCATAAGGAATACTATCAATGTGCTTCAGAACTGCTCTGTGATGTAAATCAAAGAACTGGGAATACTTACGAGTTTTGCCTTGAAAATTACGCTGCTGACACAAACTGTATTGTATGTTCGCCCATTGACACATTGATGATAATCTTCAAGCATCTAGCTTGGATGTGAATGCTGAGTAGAGTATAGCAGTCTCTTGCATTTTCTGTTTTAGTTTATTCTGTTATAAGGGTGGACTAGATCTGATGGGTGTCTTCAGCTGTAGCTATTCGCTTTTACTTTCTTCATGTATAAAACCTGCTAGTGTACTTAATGTTTAGTTATGATCAGTATATGCTGAACAAGGATGAATAGCAGTCTTTGATATCACTTCTAATAATTCCTCAATGATCTTTCCATAAGTAGATGTTTAATCTTAGAGTGGTAGTTGAAAACAGATGAGTTGAACTGATTTTAATCGTGAAGAGGATCTCAACACAGCACTAGAGGCCATTGACTCCTGAACTTTAGTGGCTATTCTGACACACATAATTTTTCAACTCTGGACAAGTTATATAACTGAGAAAATATGTTGTACATTTGTGAAACCTAAACAGTCAGTTATATCCTGGAGGCTTCATTGGAATTTAGGAATGTTTAGAACACTTGTATTAGGGAGCATGCTGTACTATAAATGTATTATATTGTTCAATACTTGAAAAGTCAGCAGTTAATGAGGAATGTTTTTCCTACTTCAGAACTCTGAGATGTGGTACAAGCGACACAGTATAGCTATAGGGGAAGTACCAGCATGCAAACTTGTGTTCCGCAGAGAGCTAACACAAACAAACATAGAAGAGATATGGAAATCCATGACTTTGTCACGGTGAGTATACTTGTAAGCCATTTGCTGTTACAGTAAAACTGTGTAGTAGGTGATAGTCTTGTCTGTCTTCTCTGGTAATGTAAATTCACCCACTCACCTTTCATCACTGCCATCAAAGCCATAGTGGCTAGACTAACTATACCACTTGTTGTTTGGCTAACAAATTCAGCAGATAAAGTTTGCGAAGAAACTTTATTGTGCTTAATACCTTTAGACTTTTTCCTGTTGTGTTATACAAGTCCTTTTGTTGTGTGGGCTTTGTCTTATTTAATCACTTTTTCCCTCAGTCTTTCTCTTTTTTTCTTGTTGTTATGAAATAGAAGCACTTCTGTACCATGAAGCCATTCAATGACAAGTACAATACTTTGTGTATGATATGAAATGGAGTAGCTAATTGAGTTGCAGAAGGCTTTGAGATTTGGACATTCTTTACTATTTCCAGAAGGAATATCCTATGCAAAGTTACAGGCATTGTTTTAGACTATTTGTGCAGGAGTGAGCAGGGCTTATTGAAAGAGCTTTAAACTAGATTTGAAGGGGGAAAGGGGTGAAACCAGGCTTGCTAGAGGTAAACACCGCATGCCAGTGTTTGAGGGACGGTGTGCTAGCAAAGTCCTTCAGTCTGTTCCACAACGTGCTGAGTACACTGGAGTGCATTTGAAATGTCTTTATACTAATGTGCACAGCATGAGGAATGATCAAGAGGAGCTAGAAGCTTTGGCCCAGTCCCAGAGCTACGATGTTAGCATAAGTGAAAGCTAGTGGGAATAGTCCTGTGACTGGGGTGCTGTGATAGGCTTTTCAGGAGGGATAGGTGGGGCAGGTGAGGTGGGGAGGGTGGCGCTGTATGTAAGGGAGAGGTTGGATTGTATAGCGCTTACAGTTGGTGACGGCATGGTTGAGAATCTCTGGATAAGGATGAAGGGGGAAAGCAAGTAAAGTGGATAATGTTGTGGGAGTCTACTATTGACCACCCAGCCAGGATGACGAAACTGATGAATTATTCTACAAGGAATTAAGGGTTTTCTCTGGTTCAAGTGTCCTTGTCCTTATGGATGATTTTAACTCCCCAGACATCAACTGGGAATATCATACAGTGGGCACAAACAGGTCCAGGAAATTTCTGACGCATGCTGAAGATTACTTATTGGTGCAGGTACTAAGGGAGCTGACTAGGAAAAGTGACCTCCTAGAATTTTTGTTTGTAAACAGAGAAGGACTCGTGGGCAAAGTGGTGATTGGTGGCTGTCTTGGTTACAGTGACCATGAAGTAGTTGAGTTTCAAATTGTTGGCTGTAGGAGAAAAAGTGCCAGCAAAATGTCAACCCTGGATATGGGGAGAGCAAACTTCAGGCTGCTGAAGAAGCTAGTTAGTTAGTAACGTCCCTTGGGAATCTGCTTTTGAAGGTATTGGGGTCCATGACTGCTTGTCACTTTTTAAGAGCCATCTCTTAAGAGTGCAGGAGCAGGAAATTCCAAAGTATTGGAAGTCAAGCAAGTGGGGCAGAAGCCCAGCTTGGCTGAGCAGGGATCTTCTTTTAGAACTTAGGCAGAAAAGGAAGGTGTACGGACATTGGAAGCAAGGGCAGGTGACACAAGTGGACTAGAGAGATGCTGTTCACCACTGTAGGGAGAAAATTTGTGTGTCCAAAGCTCGATTAGAGCTCAAGGTGGCCAGCATTGTGAAGGACAAAAACCACGGCTTTTTAAAATATGTTAATAACAAAAAGAGAATCAGAGATAATATTGGTCCATTGTTTGATGAAATCAGTCACCTCACAAACAGGGACATAGACAAAGTGAAGGCATTTAGTGCCTTCTTCACCTCTGTCTTCAACACCAATGATGGGCCCTGGAACCCCTGGAGCACTGTGTTGGAAGACTATGACTGGGGGGCTGATAAACTCCCAGCTGACCCTGAGCTTGTTTGAGACTTGCTGCTCCAGCTGGATGCACATAAATCTATGGGGCCTGATGGGATTCATCCCATGATACTGAAAAAGCTGGCTGATGTCATTCTGGGACCTCTCTCCATTATTTTTCAATGGTCTTGGGAGTCTGGAGAGGTCCCACTCGAGTGGAAGCTGGCAAATGTTCCTATTTTCAAGAACGGTAAGAAGACAGACTCTGGTAGGTGCAGGCCTGTCAGTCTTACTTCAGTGCCTGGTAAAATTGTGGAAAAGGTTATTCTGGGAGTTATTGAAAAACACTTGAGAGACAACACAGTCATTGGTCATAGCCAGCACAGGTTCAAGAGAGTAAAGTTCTGCTTAACCAACTTAATTTCCTTTTATGTCAAGGTCACCCATCTAGTTGACCAAGGGAAGCCAGTAGATGTTGTGGCTTTGGATTTTAGCAACACTTTTGATACTGTCTCTCACAGTATCCTTCTAGATAAGCTGTCTAACATACAGCTAGGCAAGTCCATAATACATTGGGTGAACAATTGGTTGACAAGTCAGGCCCAAAGGGTTATAGTAAATGGGGTTAGATCAGGCAGTTGGCCAGTGACTGGTGGGGTTCCCCAGGGCTCAATTTTAAGGCCTGTGCTCTTCCGTGTATTTATAAATGAAACGGACACAGGAATCGACTGTACATTAAGTAAGTTTGCTGATGATACTAAATTAGGAGGAGCTGTGGCATCCCTCGAGCGTAGAGAGGCCTTACAGAAAGATTTGGATAGACTAGATAGCTGGCCAATCACCAACCATATGAAATTTAACAAGAGCAAGTGCTGCATTCTGCACCTGTAATGGGGTAACTCTGGTTATATGTACAAAGTGGGGGATGAGAGGCTGGAGAACAGCCCCCTGGAAAGAGATCTGGGGGTTCGGGTTGATGGCAAATTGAATATGAGTCAACAGTGTGCCCTGGCAGCCAAAAGGGCCAACCATGCCCTGGGGTGCATTAAGCACAGCATAGCCAGCTGGTTGAGGGAGGTTATTGTCCCACTCCACACTGCACTGGTGCGGCCTACTTCCAGTACTATGTGCAGTTTGCAGAGCCTCAATATAAGAAGGACATCAAACTATTAGAGTGTGTCCAGAGGAGGGCGACCAAGATGACGAAAGGTCTTGAGGGCAAAATTTAGGAGGAAACTATATGTTTGCCTTTTTAAAATTAGATGATGCATGAACTATGTGTTTATATATTTTTACAGATTACAAAAGGTCTTGGGGCTGGATTCTCTGGATGAAGTGTTAGACACAAAACTTGTGAATTCAAAGCATATAGTTCAAAATGCATACAACGTCAATAAGCAAGGCATTGTCACTTTAGAAGACAAATCAAGTGAGTATTTTAGAAGTTTACATTTAACTTTTTTATACTGTAGTTTATTAGTATAAAAAAAATTTGTTCTAATCTATACTAAGATGTAGCATCTTTATACCTGCGTGACCACATTTATACTAGAGTTTTTACAAGGTATACCATTGTTGTACTCTGACATCCATCAGAGGACATCATGACAGTAAGAATCAGTGTGTTTTCCATATTTATGCTCTTAAACATATTCATGCTTTAGCAGTGTTGAAAGATGAAGGTGAAAGATGAAGGCAAAAGGGCAGCAACTTTTTATTTATAAAGACAGGGATATTACTCACTTCAAGATGGCTTTGTCAGCCCAGCCCTTAACTGCCTGAACTGGAGTGTTTACATGAGGGAAATAGGTATTAAAAATTGGGAAAAAATCAACAGGTACACTGAGAGATGCTTAAAATTTCTCAGTTTTGAATTTTCAATCAATGTGTTTTGAAACTAGTGCTGAGTTTAAAACTGCTTTGCACACTAGGGATAAAGTAAAGTATTTTTGCTGCTGTGATATATCACTTACAACATTATTGCCACCATGTTTTCTACAAGGTTTGTAGAGAAGTGAAATATGAGATTGGAACCTGGTTTGGTTTGTGAATGAAACCTCCTCCAGAGTATATACGTTCATTTTAAAGACAATTGGAGCACCTGAAGATATTAACTTTCCTCTTGCAGAAATGGCAGAACTGAACATAGGAGTGCTTTTCAACATCTTCAGTGCAAAGTAAACACTTCACTGTAATGCACTAGTGAAGGTGTAGCTTGAACTAGTTTGGCTGATTTTTTGCAGGGCAAGTTAAGGGTTTGCAATACGATCCATTTTGCTTGACTGAGTTGTAAAAGCAGTGGGAATAACTGATTGATATTGAGTACTGGAGGTACTAAAGCATAGATGTAATTTAAGCTAGATCCTACATTAAGGTATAGCCTGTCTTTACAATTAGTCAATCTATTATATAGGAGGACAATATATAGGATGAACTTCTTAAAGAATTCTCAGTTTGGCTTTTTCTCATGTATTTTCTCCTTTTAATTTCTGCCTGTTTCCCTCCTATGCAGAGGAACTACCTCACTGGATATTATCAGCAATGAAATGTCTAGCAAATTGTAAGTAAATTCAGGAGAGGAAAAAACCCCAAACCAACCCACCCCTGTAAAAATCAATTGAACTGACTGTGCCTTTACTGCTTTATCAAATCCCATTTATATTCATAGTCAATATTTTTTGTGATTGTTGCCTTAAACAAAGTTGGAAAAGATCAGCCATCATTTATTCTCCTGCCAGCACATCTTATTTCAATGAAATATATAAAGATTTAACTATTCTATTCCTATTTTTCCTCTACTATGTGTTTTCACTAGACCTATTGGAAACAGATCAATTCAATAGATCAGTACAATTTCACTTATATTTTGAAGAATGAGTCTTAGTTTTGTGTTTTTTTTTTCTACTTGACATTGCATTTTTCTTCGCTGTAATAAAAACCAGTGATCTGGTTGGTGGCTGCAATGTAATTTTCTCTTTTTTTTCTTTTTTTTCCTTTTTTTTCTTTGTAGGGCCCAGCTGCTCAGATTTGAAGCAGCCTACATACTCAGGATTTGAAAGAGATGTCTTCAAAACTATAGTGGACTACTTTGGCCAGATGAAGGAGCCTCTTCTCACATTTCATTTCTTTGATGTTTTTGTTAGTGTGTTAGGTAAGTAGTTTGGGATGTGATGAAAAAATTATTCTTTAGAATTAACTTCCTGTAATTCATTTATCATACCCAAATAGTATGACAGCTCATTTCTTTAGGACCTGCCCTGTCCCTTCTACATGGAGAACAGTTTAAAATTTAAATTTATTTCATATCACAAGGTGGTTTTATTCTTGTGTCTTTTTGATCACATTAGTTCAAAAGTCTTCCATTGCTTGTCTTCATAATTTTTAAATGCCTCCGTTTGTTGCTTAGCACTGCCACACCTAACGGATGTACTTCAGCAGATTTTTCTTTTTTTACAAATGCCTAAGTGTCATAAAAACTCACATAAGCTTTTTAGAAATTGCTTGACTAAAGTCTAGATTAAAAAGGACTAGGACTTTAAGGACTGTTTTTAACCCTGGCAATATTACACCTGAAGGAAATTTAAATCCTTCATTGCTTGGACCTTAACTAATCCAGTGGTTTAAATACACAATAGTTTAATTATTTACTATAACTTTTTAAGGGTTCACACTATATCAAATTCACCTATCCTGTAGCTATAGATGGCCCACTGAAAGACAATACATGTGATAATATTTGATTACATTTTATGGTTATGTTTCAGAAAAGAACAACTGAGTTGAAAAGTAAACATGCTTTGTAACGTGTCACTTTTCTGAGCTTCTTTTAGTGGGAACAACATTGTTTTTAATAAACTATTGAGATGGAAAAGGAATTCAGAATAATACTTTTATTTCTGGAATTTAGTGTTTTTATACATTGTTCATTGACAATCTTGCTTCAAACTGAATATTTTTCCCTTTCAGACTTCCTTTTCTTAGACAGCAGATATTCTTGATAATATCTTTTAAAATTCTTCCTCTCCTTTCATACTGTCCTCCTGTTTCCCTTTCCATTGTATTTCACATCTCTCGGGTTTTATGAGTTTTATTTTGCAGTATTTCACAGATTTAAAAATAAGAAGAAAGAATTCATGCCAATGTTTATGTGGAAGTGAAAGGAAATCATGCACTGTTTCAAAAAGTCAAAAAATAATTTTGTGGTCTCTTTCACAAAAAAATAGGTGCTATTATGGAATCCTTGCTTATTAATGAAAATAGATTTACACAAAAAAATCTTGGGAATACAGGCTTTCAAGAACTACTTCGAGTGGTTTTGATCTTCATACTTATACTGCCAGTAATTTAAAGTAAATTGTGTATGTTTGAAAATGTCATGTTTCTCTAGAAGTCTTGCCTAAACAGCTTCCTCCAGACACCTAACACGGGTATTTAAATAGCTAAAAAGCTGCATTTGGCCTCAGTGGGATGATTTGGGATACCTGAGTTAGGCACTCTCACTGACTGGGCTTGGGCTTGGGTCAGATGATCCACAAGGTGTCTTTTCCACTCTTTTTATAATTCAAGTCTATGCTCCCTATCTGTCCAGTGGAGGCATTTCAAGAAAACAATTCAGCATACCTGTGGTGAAGTCTAACTTTCTTTTTTGTACTCAAAACTAAGAACTTTTGAGAAGAACTCAAAAGTAAGAGAACAAACAAGTAAATATAAGGCAGAGATGCCTGATCTGTAGTTTCAGTAGCAACGTCTTCTCTAACCACTCAGACTCTCTGCTGAGATTCAATCTGTGATTCTTGAGAGTGAGGGGAGAGGAGGAGGAGGAAGGGATTTTTGGGGGTTAAGCTGAGGGAGAAAGTGGAAAGTTTCAGGTTCTGCTTGATATGTTATTAAGTCTTAACAGTGAAGCTAAGGTAACGACTACTATGAAGCTGTAGGTAAATGTAGAGGATAATGCACACTCCATAGAATATTATTTTGTAATAAGTGTCAATGCTAGTACTGAATACTGCCTGTGAAGCAGTAATTGCTTAGCAAGTTGTGCATTTATATAATATGAAAAAGCAGATCCATGTCTGCAGTTCCATTTCTGTGATTTTTTTTTAATGGAGTACAGCTTGCTAAACTGGCAATAATTCTCAATCATAAGACATTTATAAACCAAGATTTCAGTCTTTGAGTCTTTGACTTTTCATGTGGCCTCAGGGAATTACCACCTTTCCACAGTGATTACAAGACTTCTTTCTTCCTTCACTGGATAAGCTTTCTGTTTAGTGGAAATAGCAAAGGAAGTGTTATCAGATGATATTTTTAGTCATTTGAGGCAGCCATGATGTGATTTGTACATGTCTAAAAGCTCCATCTTAAAACTTGAGAAATATTTGCAGAAATCATAGGTGGTTTGTATAACCATATCAAGATGCCTCACCTGCTTCTGGTTTTGAATGAAGACTGTCTAGAGCACTTCTCTTCCAAGAGGTTGGCTGAAATTAGTTTTCAGAATAGCTGAGAAAATAGGACTAAGGTGTCAGTGATCATCAGGTATTCTACTAACTTGGTAAGATTAAACTTGCTTTTTGCACGGGTTATGATCCTTTATGTACAAATCTCATTAAGGTTAATTAGTATTTCTTAGGGCCTCTTCTAAATATATGCACTAGTGTGCTTGCTAAGTCTTCCTTTGAAATTAGAAAAAGATTTGCTTTGAAAATAAAATTGACTACAGTGCTTTACCACTCTTCTTGAAATACTGTCTGTTTTAGCTGCCCTACTTACTGCACACTTCTGTTTATTTGGGTTTTGTTAATAACAAACAGCTTCCACTTTTTACACAGTGTGGAATTGACTGGCATGGTGAATGAGAGGACAGCAGTGGATGCTGTTTATGTTTACTGTAGTAAAACTTTCAACACTGTCTCTCGTCACATCTTGACAGGCAAACTGAGGAAGTACAAGCTAGATAAGTGGGTAGTGAGGTAAACCAGAAATCAGCTGAATTGCCGACCTCAGAGTGTTGTGATGAGTGGCACAAAGTCCACCTAGGTGTCAATCAGTAGGGAGTACCCCAGGGCTGATAATGGGGCCAGTAGTGGTTAATACTTCATTAATGACCTGGGGGTGGGACACTCTGTCCTAAACAAGGACACGCTAAACAAGTGTACAGATAATCCAAAATGGGGAAGAGTGGTTAATGCAGCAGAGGGTTGTACCACCATACAGAGGGACCTCAACAGGCTGGAGAAATGGGCAAACAGGAATCTCATAATGTTCAACAAAGGGAAATGCCAAGTCTTTGCCTGGGGAGGAATAACCCCATGCACCAGTGCATGCTGGGGGTAACTGACTTGAAAGTAGCTTTACTGTGAAGGACTTGGCAGTCCTGGTGGGTACTAATGTGACCATGAGCCAGCAGTGTGTCCTCGTGGCAAAGACGACCTGCAGCACTCTTAGCTGCATTAACAGCACTGCCAGCAGGTTGAGGGAGATCTTTCCTCAGCACTAGTCAGTGAATGTATACAAAAGACTGATATGTACACATTGTGCATAAAAGACTGATGTCTTTTGTTCAGGCTCTGGAGAGCCTGGAGAGGAGAGGCTCAGGGAGGATCTTATTAATGTGTACAAAAGACTGATGTGGGAGGAGTAAAGAAGAGGGAGCCAGGCTTCTGTCTGTGATGTCCAGTAAAAGGACAAGAGGCAATAAGCACAACATAAATACAGGAAATTTTATTTATACATAGGAAAATAGCTTTTTTAATTGGAAGGTGGTCACACACTAGAAGAGGTTGTTCAGAGAGGCTGTGGAATCTCATCCTTGGAGATATTCAAAACCTGACTAGACATAGTCCTGGGCATCTTGCTGTAGATGGCACTGCTTTGAGCAGGGGAAGAGGTCTAAGTAATCTCCAGAGATCCCTTCCAACATACATAATCCTATGGGAAAAAAAGTGTATATTTTTGTCGCCTTCCTTGTTCCTTTTTTAAGAGAAATTACTGACAGAATTCAGTCATGCAGATCTTTTGTTTCTGACTTCTCTTTTGTTCTGAGACTAGTGCTATTTAGGCAAATGTGTAGTAGATGCTTCCTTCACTGAGCCTTAGAAACCCAAGAGAGGATAACATTTTTGTGGTGAGACCTCTTTATAGGTATCTAAACTACTATCAGATAGTACTGTGCCTATCCAGTCTCAAATATCTCTGCCATGTTCACATTCTATGTTTTCTCAAGAGTTTGTAAGCAGAATTAGTCATAGATTTAACTTCTATAGGTGTAGGGGACATGTCAGTATTGTCATAGCTGTCATTGATGCATAAGCATGGTTATTTAGATTCTCTGATCGTTGCCCCATACTTAACTTTTTTATGTGGTTGCTACATCTGTGCATAAGTCTCAGTTGTGTTTAGAGCTGAGGGTTATAAAAGAACAAAGAATGAACCAAAACATAGTTTTTCATCTCTACTAATATCTAGAGTTGTTGGTTATGATTATTAATATCTACCAATAAATCAGAAGGAAATCTTGCAAATATTTAAATAAGGTGCCCCATTCTAGTAGTCCAGCTCTAGGGATATCTTCCTAGAGTCTTTGGAGAGTGGAGTTCTGATGCAGTCTTGAAAGAACAGGAAAGGAATTTGGGGAAACAGATTTAGAAATGTTATCTTAAATGTTATGGAAATATATTATTGAGAAATGTTGAACAATCTCATGATCTTGTGTAAACCAGGATTGCTGCAAAAACACAGCAAGGCCGTAGAAGCTCTTCAGTTATCTTGTCTCCTGCTGCCACCAGAAAATCGGAAAAGACTACAGCTGTTGGTGAGGATGATGGCAAGAATTAGCTTTAACAAGGATTTGCCACCTCTTTCTGATTCAGTGAGGACCAGAACCTTGGTATGTATAGTGTAAGGCAAAAGGTCTAGACAAGGCTCTTGGAGTAGCACAGGTTCTTACTGGAGAGTGTATAGAAAGTACAGTTCGCCTGTTTGAAGAACAGTTTGTCTATGTGGACAGCTACTCTGAATTTGAATAAACTGGGATTTCTTGGTAAGTTCTCAGCAAATGAAAAGTTTGCTCAGTATTTAGGAGGTTTCATTATCTTTCAAAGTTAAATCACCACTGATATCACCATTGAGTAGAAAAAAAATAAAATACAGTAGATGAGGTGTCTGGTGTTCTTTATCACTGCAGGCAGTGTGAGAGAAACACACTGTTTCATTCGTAGTTAGAAATATGTAGCTGAATGTTTTGATTTACCTGCTTTCAGCCATTTAAAAAAAAAATCCTACCACAGAATCACAGAATAGTCAGGGTTGGAAGGGACCTCTGGAGATCATCTAGTCCAACCCCCCTGCCAGAGCAGGGTCACCTACAACAGGTTGCACAGGACAGCGTCCAGGCGGGTTTTGAATGTCTCCAGAGTGGGAGACTCCACAACCTCTCTGGGCAGCCTGTTCCAGTGCTCCACCACCCTCAAAGTAAAGAAGTTCCTCCTCCTGTTAAGATGGAACTTCCTATGTTCAAGCTTGTGCCCATTACCCCTCGTCCTATCAATGGGCACCACTGAAAAAAGACTGCTCCCATCCCCCTGGCATCCTCCCTTCAAGTATTTGAAAGCATTAACAAGATCCCCCCTCAATCTTCTTTTCTCCAGACTAAAGAGACCCAAATCCCTCAGCCTTTCCTCATATGAAAGATGTTCCAATCCCCTAATCATCTTTGTAGCCCTTTGCTGGACCCTCTCCAGCAGATCCCTGTCCTTCTTGACCTGGGGAGCCCAGAACTGGACGCAGTATTCCAGATGCGGCCTCTCCAGGGCAGAGTAGAGGGGGGGGATGACCTCCCTCGACCTGCTGGCCACACTCCTTTTGATGCACCCCAGGATGCCATTGGCCCTCTTGGCCGCCAGGGCACATTGCTGGCTCATGGTCATCCTGTTGTCCACCAGGACTCCCAGGTCCCTTTCCACAGAGCTGCTCTCCAGGAGGTCGGCCCCCAACCTGTACTGATGCATGGGGTTATTCCTCCCCAGATGCAGTACCCTACATTTACCCTTGTTGAATTTCATTAAGTTTATTTCAGTGCTATTTTTTTGTTCATCATTTAACTACAGAAATCTCTGAAAGTTTTAATTAGATTTTGATAAAGCCCTAGTTTTTGCTAATGCTTTTTCTTTAGGGACTACTCGTAGAGTTATCACTGATGTTTGCAACAGCATGCTATTACAAAGTTATTAGGCATAACTTAGCAATTCTGACTGGCTAAGGACATGTATTTATTTTTGGTTAATTTTCAAGTCTTTTGCAAGAAGGGAACAGAAAACTTAGTTGTAGAGCCATTCCATAAAGATCCTATAGTAGCATGCATAAATCTCAATTTGTTCCGTAGCAATTACGTTTTTAATTAACTATGAATAGTATGTGATTAAAATAATTAAAATTTTGATTGCTGAGTTAATAATTTAATTAACTTTAAACGATCTTTGATTAAAATAATTATGTTATAATTTAAATGTTATTTTTAGAAGTGAATCCTTTACAGTCCAAGTATTTTGTACTGAGTCTTAATTCAGCAGTGTAATCTATGGTGCATGACAGAAAACCTTGATTGCCTTCTGTTCTTTTAATGTTATAAGTGACTGGTGCACAGGCAGAAAATTCTTCTAACAATGCTTGAACGTGAGACTACATGAAGTAAGCTGAACCTGAAATTTGTTTTAATGATTTCATAATAATGGTATTAAGTACCAGAGTGAAAACTTCACTTCTATTAAATTCCTGTGTAATTTTTAAAATCACTGAAATATTTGTGCCCTGTTTCACTGGAAAACCATGTGAAGTGGCAATTTGATTAAGTCTTGAGAATAAAATGGAATTCAGCCATTCTAAGTCTAAAGTTAGGGTTAGATAATGTATATGAGGTAAGAGCCATCTTCAGCCCACTCAGATAATGTCACTGTACACAATACCTTTTTTTTTTTTTTAATTATTATTATTGTATTGATGTGTTGGAAGCACAGTGAGTATTGTGCTGTTTAAAACCTCTTCTCTAAACGACCAATTTATAAATACAGTCTCATTCCCTACCCCTCACCCCCAAAGAGAAAAATATACAATAATGATTTTTTTTTCTCAGATGGTTCAGGCATTTTCCCGTTGTATTCTCTGCTCAAAGGATGAAATGGACTTGGACGAACTGCTTGCTGCTAAACTAGTATCTTTTCTTATGGACAATTATCAAGAGATCTTAAGTGTTCCTTCTGCTTTAAAATCTTCTATAGAGGAACATGTTGCACAACTCCAGAGAGTCCAGGTAGGTATCTAGTGAAAAAAGACTCTAATGTTTCTGTGCGAGAAGTTAGCAGACCAAATTTATCCTTTTTGCTCCAAAGTTTGACAGTTCTTAAAGACTTCATTCTGCTTCTGCTAGCTTATGAAGAGCTAATTAATTCTGACTGATGATATTCAACCATAACTGTGTATTTAAATGAAACTAAGCAGATCTTGAATGGTTTAGAGACAAGAATATGTTTTCCTAAAATATGTTTTCCTTTTGGTCAGCACTATCTTCTTCATGAAATGGGCAAGTTATGTTTGTGATAGCAAGGAAAACTGGATGGTTAAAAAGTCTTTCCATCAATGTTCTGATTTTCTTTTAGAGCCATCCTTACTTGCTCAGCTTTTTCATAACTCTTTTTCTGTTTCCTGATACCATATTTTGTTTTGTTCAAAGATGTTTTTTTGTTCTTTGTTCTTTAATTTCTACTGAAAAAGTAACTTTTAACTTACTCCAAGAGTTAAACAAGCTTCGTGTCTTTTTTTTGACTTACTAGAACTCACTTAATTAGTGCAGGACATAGGAGGTACAATTTAGGGTCTTTATTCCATATCTGCTCTATTTAAGGATTTCAGGTGGTCAATTTGATTGAGACAGTTTTTGCAAATTTATTGCAGAAAACATAGCTGCTCTTTTTTTACTCTTTTTTCAGATAAAATATGCTGGAGCTGATACTGATGCAACTTTTCCTCCTCCATCATTTTGTCACCAAATCAGTACAGACGAATTTGAAAACCAAAGGGCAACAGGCTCTCAAGAGCCACTGGCAGCTTTATTGGAAGAAATTGCAATGAATAAAGAAATATCAGTGAAAGATAAGAAGAAGAAGCTCAAGCAAGTAAATAAAAATTCCTTCACAGTCTTTAATTTTAACTTAAGAAACTTTATGAAGTCTTAGAGATGTAGTCCTCTAGAGAAATACTGATATTTAAAATAGTAAGTACTCTTGGGGATTTAAAATTTTTTAATCATTTAGAACAGGGGTGCTGTGATGAATCAAGCCATATTAGAAAACATCACCTAATTTTCTA
>VZSZ01009354.1:62572-89017 GCA_013398815.1 Ibidorhyncha struthersii | reverse complement strand
TATTAGAGAAATAATAGTTTTCCTGCTCCAGAGGTGGAGGTTGCACTTTAATAATTTTTATATTACAAGTTGGAGTTAATTCTTCATTTAAATTGTTGTATTTTTCTAGTTTCAGAAATCTTACCCTGAAGTTTACAGAGTACGATTTCCTACCCCTGAAACTGAAGCGGTGCTGTTTCCAGAAAAAACTAAACAGAAACCAGCAGTACTGATGTGGGCATTTAAAAAACCTTTTCAACCATTTCACAGAACCAGAAGCTTTCGGATGTAAATGGTCAGAAGTATATCAGCGAACTGAGTCAGAGCATATTATCAGTGGATCTTATGCAAAAGGAGCCTGTGCAGCATTGGTTACTCAAAAAAACTACTGTAGATACTGCCAAGGTAGTAGAAAAGGTCAAAATAACAGGAAAGCATTGAGGTGGTAGAAATGTGAGCCATTATCAGTATTTTTTGTAAATCGTTATTTTTTTTTAATGTGTGTTATTTAAAAAACAAAAAAGAAACTCAAGGGGATTAATCTACATAGGTGATAAAGTACACTTGCGGTAGTTTGATTTGACCTTCATTTCAAGGTCTAAATGTATTTGTGTGTACTGTATTGTTGGTAACTAGTGAACAGCTTTTTTTTTTTTCCTCTGAAAATTAGTGTCTTGCATAAACTAGGCTGTGTTTTTTCACATATAGCTTGAGGAATTAATTTACTGTACATACTTGAATTAAGTATGAAACACTGGATTTTGTTTTGCTGTTGTACACCTTAGTGCTCTTGACATAAGATTTATTTTGGAAAACTGTAAAAGCTCATTCTTAATTTTCTGATTCATATGATGCATTACAGCTTGAGTCAACTCCTATTGAAATTCTATTAACTTGCGTAGTGCTGACCCATTCTTTTAAGCAACCCAGTCTTTTAAGTCTTTTCCCATATGCTCTTACTAAATATTGCAGTATGAAATTGGATGCTTCACAATAGAACACATTTTATCAGAAAAATCTGAAGCCTTGCATTTCCTTTGGAAATGGAATTTAAATATTGAAGTGACATTGAAGCGTACATGACTCTAATGGTTTCATTTGTTTTGCATTATGAAATCTATTGTACCTATAACTTGACTGTTCATATAACATCCTTGATTCTGACAGCACTTTTGAGCTATTAAAGCATTACCATTTTCCGATATTTACTCAGAGTGGTGATTTCGTGTTATCCATTAGCGATTTAAAAAGCAGCATTTCATTCCTTATTGAATGTCAGAGTAGTCTATGCAGGAGAGAAGACACCTGATATCTCAATAAATTTCTACCTGACATTTTAGTAAGCAATATGGTGACTATCCTGTAATGCAACATTGACAGTATTTTCACTTTGCTAACCTCCTAACCAGTCAATAAGCTTTAAGATGTACATAACAAGGTTGTTGGTTTAATAGATTGGAATATTTCTTGGGCAATGTGATTTTGAATGGTACATGTTTCCATGATCTGTTTTCACACATCATTTATACTTGGACTTCATATCAATAATCTTTTTCTTAAGCAAAACTGATAAAAAAGGGCATACTTTTCAAATAATAATAAAAATAAAATTAATATTAGAAGTAGTCTGAGGCCACTTATTACCTTTTGTACCAGGTCTTTAAGGGTAACATAACCTTTTAGATGTGTCATTGTATTCTGTGTATGCTTATGTGCAGTCAGACTTTGACTATGACCTGACTATTCACAAATAATAATTTAGTTACAGTGCTAATCCATGAAGTATAATAGCAAGTAAAGTTAGTTGGAAAGCAAATCTTGCACAAAATTGGAAACCCACCCTACATGATCTCTGACATCAGTTCCTGAATTGCAGAGGAGTAGAAGCCAATCTATTTGCCACTGGAAATAATCTCACTGCCTGCCAATAAGCTGCCTACTGTTGTGTTGAATTTTTTCCCCATCCCCATTTAAAAATTTGTAGCCTTCCTGAGCCTATTTTAAACAGTAGTTACTGAGTTTACTCATTAGTTTTCATGAGGAGAAGTTTAAGATGTATCATATGTTTCTATGGATCAACTATACTTTTGTTTCAAAGAATTATTTCCTTGACTGTGGCAAAACCAAACAAGGTAAGTCCATTGGCTCACAATTCCCAAGCCTGCAAAAATACTACCACAAAATGTCCCTTGAAAAAAACCTTGAAGGGAATGTAGGGAAGGAACCTCACCTGAGATCATTGTCTCAGACTGAATTTTAACTGTTGCCCTGTCTTGGAAGACGCTTAGGAAAGCTTATCGTAGTAATAGAAGATATGTGACTATGGCCACTGCTTCCAGCTCTTCCTTGTCTCAGAACTGAACCAGCTGCAAATATGCGAGACAAATACCGTATGAACACAAAAGTAAGTTTGCCTGTTCCTTTCAGGGTGGAGGTTAGAAAAAGAAAGCTTGAAATCTAGTTCAGAGAAGACTGTGGGCCCCATGAAGTGTCTTAGAAAAAACACAGTTTGTGTCTCCCTAAGCTATAGCCAATAGAAAATTCAGTTTTGATATTCACTTCCACAGGAATTTAACCTTTAGTTCTGTGTTAAAGCCATGCAGTGTCTTGATGTTGCCAAGACGGAACAACATCAGCTCTACTGGGCTTATTTTCCTTGAACTGTGAGGACCATAAACATTCCTTTGCTTAACCTAGTGGCTATTTTCTGAAGAGGGTCACTAAATGGCGTACCAGCTGACATTCTTTTAAAGCACATCAGCTGGGAAGACTCAATAAAGGTAGAAGATGTTGTTTCAGCTGCTTTTTCAGTTTACTTAGACCAATGTCTGTCATCAAAGAGGAGCATCTGAAATATCCAGCTGTAAGCTCATATGTAAGCAGGAGTTATTTCTTGCTAAATTCGGATAGTGCTGTTTAACTCCTGAGTACTGAAACTTTTAGTCTAATACTACTAGCTGTCATGGTACTGTTAGGCTTTTTGGACAAGGTCTTTGAGTAGAAAATTCTATTATGTGGGTGGTTTTGCAGGCTTTTTTTGTTTGTGTTTTTTATTGTTGTTTGTTTTGGTTTGTTTTTTCTTTTTTTTTGGTTTTGTTTTTTTTTTGTGTGTGTGTTTGTTTTTTTGTTTTTTTTTGCTTTACTAAGTCCTTTGCAGAGCAATCTTTTCCCTCACCCCCCATCCCACTTTGAGCATAACCTCTCTCCCGACCTATTGGTTCCTGGTGACGCACCTGTGACAGCTTTGCTCCAGCATTTCCTGGAAGAGGGAAAACCAGTATTTATTTTCCTTTCTTGGGAGCTGAGTCTTCGCTTAACACTGCTCTTTCTTCCTGATTGTTGCATTGCTTTCTTTCCTTACCCAAACACAGCTTGCTCGAGCTTCTAAATTACTTCATATCAGCAAAATCTGTGTGATCTCATCCTCTCATTCTACTAAGTGGAATCAAGAATTTAAGTGAAGAAGGTAGTATGTTAACATACCACGCTTTTTAAGCTATCACTGTGATATGCCAGAGCTTTCCCCCCTCTTTTCTAAAAGGATGTTTTATATTGTAAGAGTGACTCTTTCTTTCACAGAGACTGTGCTAACTCAGATGACCTGCTTTATCTTTTGATCACAATTTTTTAAGTCTCCTACTGCCTCAGAGCTTATGATTCTAGTTATTGTAGCTCTAGGTAAGCTCATACTTCTTAGATTTTAAATCTGCAAACTCATAGATACCATCTGTAGGTATATAAGTGCACTTGAATTAATGTCATTAATTTGAAACAGCTGGTGTACTTTATACCAGCTGTAATGCATTAACATTGCTATTTTCATCAGTTCATGAGGCTTGAAGCAGAAGTGTGAGGTGACAAATTTTTTAGGAAAACAAATCCTGTAAAATGGGATTAGAATTTAGACAAGTTTTTACCTCTGTTCTCAAGTAACCTGTTGTAGGTGACCCTGCTCTGGCGGGGGGGTTGGACTAGATGATCTCCAGAGGTCCCTTCCAACCCTGACTATTCTGTGATTCTGTGATTCTGTATCTGCTGTGTGGTATTTGTTTATCAACGTCCCTTCCTGTGTTAGATGTCAGGTTTGTTGTGTGTTTGGTTTTTTTTCCCAGAAACCCAGATTATAGAATAGTTATGCATCCAGGGCACACTTTCTATACGAATCATGATTCAGAAGGGAGTGTTGCATTCTACCGTCTGTAAAAGGAGTTGACCAATTTACTAATTACAAACGTACAAAATAAGGTGAAATAAGCCCCTCTTCATGAGTTTCTATTTGGGTGCCTAACTCCCATTTAATTTTAGTAAGACAAATAACATAGAAGAGATGCTCAGGTCTGTGTTTATAAAGAAGGAAGCTGATACGTGTTTGTGAAGTCCTTTCTGAAAGTAATTGAAAGAGGCAGAATATTTAAACGGTATTGATTAGGGACAGTACTTTTCAATTTCATTGGTTTTTTGAACTTCGGGTATTTAAAGCTGCCTGTAAAAATCTCTTGCTTGTCTTGGCAAAAGCAGTAAAATACCAGAACAGTGCCAAATACACCGTTATTCAAGAGGGTAATTGAGAATAATCCAAATAGCCAATAGCAAATGAGTCTGATGGCAAACCTGGGCAAAACAGTGTAAAAACTGATACAGAATTTTAATTGGAAAACCTAAAGCACAGTAATAGAGCTGAAGCTTAGTCAATGCATAGTTTTAACTCTTTATATCAAGTATACGCTCTTGCATGGCAAAATTGTTTTTGTTAGTGGTGGAGATTACAAATTAATTTTATAATGTGTGTCAGGTTTTGACTGCTGAATTTATTTTTGATGAATGTGGGATATTTATATAGCAGATTTAGGTAAACTGACAATAGACTTCACTCTTAATTTTTTTTTTAATGGATTCCTTGGAAGTATTGATGTAGCCATGGATATGGATGAAAATTGTGGGTACAATAGGCTTTTTATGGCATTTCATTTAGTAGCACCTGATAAAATTATTTCTGGATAATATCCGTAAGTGTTTAAGCAATTAAGAACTGCCTAAATGTATGCATAAGGGAATCACGATGGAGATACTCTTCATGGGTTTTTGTAGGAAAATGGTACCAGATTTTCCTATCGGCCAGTGTTTTCCTTGAGGATGTGAAAATAAATATAAAAATCACTGTTATCATCATTAGCTAATCTCATTAGTGTTTCCAACTGTTTGATAATAATAGAGGCAATAATATGGAACAGTGCAGGCTGCAAATGTGTGTCTGAGAACAAGATATGTAGGTCACGTAACAAAGAAAAAAAGAAGGAAAGACTGTGTTTAGGGAAACTACAGCTCTGTAAAAGGTTTCTTCCACAGTGAACGAGGCTTTCCGACATTATGCTGAGGCAAAGAGCTAATGTGGTTCTTGAAGGTCTAAATTGGAGGTTGTTACATAAAATCAGCTGACTCATCTTCCGTGACCTCTACAATCAGTGCTGACTGACTGACTGACACTGAAACATTGCAGGTTTTGCAGCTTTTGTAAAACTGTAGATGATGCAAGGTGAGTATTTGGAATTATTTCCTTAAACTGCTAGTTTGCATTACTTCAGTCTTTCCCATTTATGAGAAACAAGAACAGGAGGTCACTTAATTATCTTGTGGAGTATGTTCACATAAAGAAGTACTTGTATTGGTAAGCAGCAAAGACAAGCTGAGAAGGGAGTAAAAGTGGATAGAAGATGGAGCTGGATGTGGGTTTATTTTATGTTGAGGATACTGAATGATGGCAATGTGATGAATTTTAACTTTTCCTGGTGTCTTCAGAGTAATATCTCTCTGGTGGGTATTTACTGAAACCCAAGTCATTGGGCTCAGGGCAGAGTGAGAAGAGGGGAAGCATGATGACTTCTGATGTGTGGACAATGGACAAAATCTCAGGGCTCCTCAGTCTTTGTGTGCTATGGATTTTCACATGAGGCACATATCTGTTCAAATTCATTAGCTTCATGCTGTTGTCATTCCTCTTTTGATTTCTGAGGCAACTAAAGAGAACAGCATTCATTACTTCTGTTCTTCAGCCAAACCCCAGTGAATATAGGCAAAGTGGTGTCACCTTTTAAGTTGCCAGGGCACGGCTGCTTCTGGGGATAATGAAAATCAGGTCTGCTCTCCCCAGCACTCTGGTCAGGGAGGGTGAGGTATGCCTCTGGTGTGCTGCAGTTGCTTTGCCTGGGATTGAGAATAAGATACAAAGAAATGTGTTCTGGTGGTTGGTATGAATTATAGTAATACAGTCCTTGCCGCTTTATGATCTAAGTAGGTATTTTAAAATGTATGTCTTAGTGTTTTTTTTAATTTGGGATTACATGGTGCTGAACTAATCATACCAAGAATGACAACTCTTGAACATCCATAGCAGTATCTCTTGTCTTGGCACTAACTTAAGGCTGTCTATAGCTACATCTTCCTGTGAATTTTTTACACTTGCTCTAGAATTGTGGTTTGAGATCACTGCAAGGCTCTGAAACTTTAGCAGTGACTGAGAGAGAAGCTTCTGGCAATGAATCCTGAGCTTGCCTGCTGAAGAGAGGATGGACTGACCTTGGCACTTCTAGACAGACTCTAAAGGTGAATAAAAGGCACAATGTAATATATTTACATCTTTGCAAATCTTTCTTTTGTTTCCTCGTTTAATCTGAGTGCTTATTCATGTGAGGATCTGGCCTTGTGCATGACTAAGATTTACTAAGTGATTTCAAAGCTCATATGCAGTGCTAGCTTTTAAATTTAATCTCATAAAAAGCAGTACTTCTAAGTCCTGTAGCTATTTTTGTATTCAAATACTGATGAGAGAATGAGTAGTGGGATTGTTAGTTTCTTGTTTGCGATAATGACTGGCAGTATATTCACTTTCTTTTTGCAAGAGACTGTGTGAACAATAATACGTCCTTTTGATGTTGAAATCTATGCAAAATATTTCATTATCCTATGAAAAATTCCTGCCTTTTCTTTTGATAATTATTTAATGTTTTGTGTATCATTCTAGGTGCTTGGTAATTTATGACCCAGCAGAGGTCAGCCTTGTGACATTTTTCAAAACATCGGCTCAAAGAAAAGGAGTAGAGACAAAGTTGTTATTATTATAAGAGCCTTTGGATTTTTATTTTATAAAATGTATTCCTGAAAATTACAGTTGGTGTGATATTACTGTGTTGTAGCTGGATGTGTAGCTTAAATATCTCGTATCACTGCTCTTTACGTAATAGGAATATTTATCATTTTGTAAAATTGTTACGAATTGTCTCAAATGTTAGCCTCGTTGGTATACTAAGATACCTACTTGCTGATTTGATTAGATAAGAGTATTGCATTTCCAGAGTTGGTTGTGTAGTTCAATGAAAAAACATCAAGAGGGAACACATGGAACCATCATTTGAATGCTACATGCTTCAGGTTCACAATGGTGTCTTGAAGTAGAGTGTATAACATTAATGACTGGGGCAGGGCAAGAAAAAGCGAGGAGGGAAGGGGGAAGAATAGGCAAGTATTTTGTCACTTATTTCTTAGAGTCTATGAGAATAAAAAGTGTTCTTATCTTTCCATAAAATAACATTTTTTTTTCCTTTTTGATGCTTAAAAAAATGAAAGATGGGGAGTGGAGGGAAATCAATCTTCATCTACAGCAGCTCAGAAGCACGAATGATTTACTCACAATGTAAAACACCATTCCTATGTTGTATCACAATGCTAGAATGATCAGTAGCAGTTTCTCTGATGCTAATAAGGGCAGCACTCTGATTTTACATAAAGTTGACTCAGATTATAATCCTCATCAAGAACAGTGGCAGTCCTGTCTTAAATTGGCTATCTGGTTTGTAAGTTCAGTTTCAGTTGGCAAACTCAACAGCAGCTGTTGTAATTTCTCTGCTCTGCTTGAGCACAATCTTCTGTATGCCTTGAGCTGGCTCCAAAGTACTTTTATCCAGTTAGACAGTAGAACTGAGTATGCAATAACAGCATTGTGAAGGCTGCAGCTGAGTCTTCTGCAATAGAACATGCTTAAATGACTTGAGCATGACATTGGAAACTGGGAATACATGTTACTTTTTTCATTCAGCCAGTTTCTTTTCTGAACTTCACAAGATGTTTTATTCCTTTACTGTTACTGCATTTTTTGTATAATTTGAAGTTGTTTTTCAGACATTAAAAACACACTGTGATGAGAACAATATTCTGAGGTTTTGGAGTAGCTAATAGAAAAATATTCTGTGTCTCGCAGCAGGCTGCAAGTCAAAATCAGTCTCAGGAATAGATACTGTGTGATTTTTTTTTTTTCTTTTAAAACCTTCTCGTTTTCTTTTTTTCTTTTTTTAACTTGCCTTCAAGGAGGCAAGATCAGTTTGGAGCAACAGCAGCTACTATGTTTTCCTTTATCTTTTGCAAAAGATGGTTACAAACTGCCCAAAACCTTCCAGACATAGCATCATCTTATAAAAATGTTCTTCAATTAGCAAAAGAAAATAAGATCTTTGTTAAATGGAAGCCTTTCGTGAAATGGAAGCCTTTATTACCGTGCCGTGACCAGAATCCTGTAACATGTTCTTATTAAATATGTTATTGAGGATGTTTAATGTTTATTATTTGCTGGAGAATAGGAATGCCAAGGTATTAAGACAAAGAACCCTATTTAATGTTAATCAGCAACAGTGTATGTTGCTCTTGTTCCTGTCCACTCATTCTATTGAAATTAAAATAGTATTGAATGCTTTGGGCATCCTGTGGACTTAATAGTATGTGCTTAGGTAATAAGGCCTTAACCTAATGGATATACAAAAGAAAAGATATTGTGAATTAATGTTGCATGAGTAACTACCATTTTATGGTGCTTCCTAGCTTTTGAGCGCTTGACTCTGCTGTCTTAACAGTCTCTCATTCAAAAGCGTGTTTTGTCCTTAGCACAATGGCTTTTGCCCAGCACTTTAGTTCTTATATAGAAAGCCCAGATTAGTGAGCAACTCTTCAATTTAATAAGCCTTCCTTTAACAAAGAGAAACAAAAGTAGGTGCAGAGACAGATGCTCTGAATTGAATCAGCTTGGATCCAGGTGTGCTGACACTAATAAACCCAACCAACCTTAGATTATCTAAGTGAAAAATCGCTGGGACATTTGCACCGTTCTGCCCACCACACCTCCTTTTGAGAAGAGAGTGCAGAAATGCCTGGGCTGGTTTTGACAGAGAAGCCTGCTTCTCAAGATGTCACACGAGTGTGTAAGCTTCAGCTAATAACCTCTTCAGACTTCAGACATCTGCATCCCTAAAGGGTTTGTAAACTTACTTCATCCATAAACTTACCTCAACCAAGTAATTCCAGATGAATGGAAATACACAGCACTGCTTAGGTGGTTCTGGGATGCTGTCTAAACCTTCAAAAGATCAAAAAGCTTTTTCCTAATATGTATTACTCCTGCATTTCTACACATCTGGATTAAGTAGAAACAACAGCAGCCTGTTCCTCTCTTTTCAAACTGAGCATGGTATGTTACAAGGCAGACAAACAACATGGGTATTAGAAAACAATAAATTCTCGTAAAACTTACTTTCTTTTTTCCCAGTTTGTGGTGAGGAGAGGCTTACGTAACCTGTGAAAATGCAGGCATAGTTGTGCAAATCTGGACAGAAAAGTTGCACCATGTTCATCTGGGCAACGAACACTGCATATTCAAATAATATGTTACTAGTGCACACTCTGAATTTTATAAAGGCTCTAGGTTTTTTTTTAACAAACTAGGAATATGGAGTGGACTATACAAATCAGGTTTGACTTCCTGAAGCTACAGACCCCCTCTGAAGTCTTTGTTTAGGCTCATCTGGGAAATACCTGTCTGAGTTTCTTACTCAAGCTAATCTTGTTACAGGACAACTACTAGGAGGTGTTTTTTCTTGTTTAGAGTCAAATAGGCTCAAATTTTCCTTTGTTGACTTCCTGTCATAACTTTCTTTTCAGTAATAATGGGTGTAGTTTCTCTGTAGCCAGGTTCACCTACTACTCTCTGATGATGTGCAGATTATCTTAGTATGGAATAGTAATGCTTGTGCTTACCATGACAGTGCTCATTTTCTTACAGTTAGGAAAGAAAAAGAAGGGAGTCTTTGTGTGTGTGTGCGCGCTGGGAATCCTGTTTTACTGCCCAATTTCCCTAACTATTCTGCATATTTGGTTGGTATTGTGTCTGAATAAACTCAAAATATCTGCAAAATATTAACCAATACTAAAAAACCCACGATTTATTCCAGACAACCTGTTTGCTCATTTCACAGGTATCTAAAAGCATAAATAATTTTTTTGGTAGTTTTTGGTTCTTATTGCATCAGGAAATAGAATCAAAGAAAAAAGAAAGCTGGACACTATTTCAATGCCAAAGGTATAAGTAAAGCCAAGAAGAGACCTAGTTTATAACACCTGAAGAAATTTTCTTTCCCCGTCTGGAAAGTTTAATTTAATCAAACTCAAATTTATTCCAATCTTACTTTGAAGAACACTGCAACACTGAAATGTTATTTTTACCTGGCTTCCATTAAGAAAACAACTTTGTTTAGACACTTGAATCCTGATTGGAATAAAATATTCTTAGATGTAGCATCAGTTTTGTAACAATGGCATAAAATATGATATTTCCCCCTCACACCTTTAAGTTCAGCTGGAATTCGAGTTTGCACTATCAGGACAAATTCACTGCCAAATATTGCAGTCTTTGTACTTTTCACCAGATTTTGTCAATTTTTCAGATTCCTGTTAATGAGGAAAACTATTGCCTGACACCACGAAAATGAAATTAAATTCAGAGGTGGAGTGATTGAGAAAGATTTTGGCAGACTTCTTATTCTTATTTAAGGTGCTAATTACATGTAACTGCAGCAATGTGAAAGCTAAATCCCACCTGATTTTGTTTTTATTGCCATTTTCAGGGGGCTACTTGTCTCCTGCTTTTTGAGATGAAATGAAGTGTCTGTATTGCTCTGTCGATGCAGCAAAAGCGTAGGTAAACCTTATCACCCAAGAAAAATCAGCCTGGTATTTTTTTCTCCTGTTTATGAAGCCAAATGTAGGTAAGACTGCAGCACTTTATGATATGCTAAATTTAATTTGATGTGGTAACATGGGTGGTAAGGGTAAAGAAACATATCTTTCAATGCAGCTTGCAAGCCTGCTGGGAGCCACAGAGGAGATGTACTCCGGCTTACTCAGAAGTCCTTGCTCTCATGATCTTTGCTAGGACTGTTACTAGTACTAGTTTAACTCAAACCTATGGCTGTCTTCTCATCGCAGGTATATGAAATATGTATTTGGGAGAACGGAGATTGAGAGGCTATCTGGCCAGAAATTTTTGAAGAACACATTAATCCAAATACAGGCTTACAGCGTATTGTCTTGTATATGATTTTGATGAGTTTGCTTGTGTATTTAAATTGCAAAAACATTAGTAAAACTGAACTCTAAACATATATTTAAAGAGAGCAAGTGATAATTCTGCATGACTTATGAGATAAATGAAGAAGTACCCTGCCATCTTTTAAAGATGTCACTCTTAAAGAGTGTTATGATGAGTGATAACCTTAGAAATGTACCTAGGGAAAACGAAAGGCTTGAGAAGAAATTTTGTTTTCTGAAATTTTCTCTGATTCTCAGTATTTACCTATGAAAGAAGTTCTGGGACATACTTGCATAAAGAGATTTTATTCAAGATAAGGGAAAAAAGACTTGACACAGGTATCACAATAAAAGGGGTACCCAGCCACGAAATAACTGAAGGCAAATAAAAGAAAGAAAAAAATTGGATAAATATTTATATGAAAACTCTAACTCTTCAAACAGGACACGTTAATCAGTCAAGGAGGCAGGAGGGACATTGGTCTCAAAAGTTTTTGAATGATAAATCTAACATACACAGGAAAAAGTTCTTCNACAGGAAAAAGTTCTTCCCCCCCCCCAGCTAATTATTCCTGACAAACTGAAGGTCAAAGGAGGGACAGGGATAAATTACCCTGAGAGGACAGTGACATGATAAGAACTTTAATTTTCTTGCTCTGCACGGATAAAAAATCCGTAAGAAAATGGAAACTGCACAAATAACAGTTCACAGCATACAATTAAAATTTTTCCCTGGAGCTCTTTGTCTCATGGGGTGCTTTATTGACATCTAAGAGTAGCAAAGAGTGGTGTGATGCTGTTTGAGGGCACTCTATGTAGTGTTCACGTAGGACAGACAGCTGTCTGATGTCATCGATTGCTAAACACAGATAACACGTGAACCTCTCTGTTTTGCATTATCTCTGGTGTGTTACTTGAGGAATTTCTGTCATACTTTATTTTTATTTTTATTTAGAAAGTAAAGAAGAATATTGCCTGCTGCCATCCAGCCTGGACAAAGGACTTGCCCTAATGCTTGTGGGGGTGAGGTATCTGGATAATGATGCTGCAGCATTTCATGGGTGTAGCAGGGAAGAGTGGCCACCAGTATTGGTACAGGTAGGTTGTCTCAATGACTGGATAAAAGTATGCTTAAGCAACACTACTGATACCATTCCAAAGGCTTAGCACAGAGTAGACGCTATCTTGAGACAAGTGCTGAACAAACGAGGCTGAATGATATCCACATCCTCCAGTTTGAGGAGAAAGGCACAAACTATGAATCATCCCACTTTATGAAATTTTGTTTTGTTTTGTTTTAAACGCTAATTTTCCAAGGTGTTTGCTTTCAATGGGAAAGTTTTTTTCAATATATGTAACTATCTTTTCTCAGGGAAGAACAACCACTATTAATACAAACCTGCCAAAAAAATGTCCATGACACTGAAAGCATTAAGTAAGATGGTATTACACTCTTCAGCTTCTCATATCTTTAGTCCTTGCCCTAACGTGGCTATCACTCTGTTGGAAATTGCCTAAATGTAGTCTATGCAGAGATTCACCTTTCCTCACTATTTTTTCTGATGCTGATATATCGAACACTTAGGCATTCTCTGTTACCAGAATAAAGACTGTATATGACCTCTATAAGTCTAGCTCCAAACTTGACCCTCGTGCACCCCATTCTCCAAGTATGGTCATGATTGCACTTAGTTGCCTCCAAGAGCAGCAAGACCTTCTCAGTGTTGACTTGAAACACTGCACAAGACCGTTATGCAAGTTTGGCAGAATAAGTTAAATTGTTGAGGGTAATACAAGAAGAGGATGGGGCAAAAAACAGGTGTGTGTGGAAAAAGGTGAACCATGTGATTAACTATTATTCAGACAAAATTAATGGACTAGTGTTATTGGAAGGAGGTGAAACTTTTTTGGGCTGTCAAGATGCCTGTTGTAGTCATGTGAGAATTGTCTCACACTGTTAATACTTAATATGGTTTCATTCAGCTTTATACATGAACATATGAACAACAGAAATTAAAGTGATGCACAGGAGGGTAATCAAAAAGATTCTGTAAGGAGACTAGCTGAGTCTGATATTCTCTTTACTTAATAAAAAATAAACTAAGAGAAGAGTTGAAAAGTAGAGATGGCTACCTGTGGGTAGCTAGGGGTTTACCAGGGAGGAGGAAAGCCTGTCATCTTCCACTTCTTTCCGTAGACCTCTCTGAAGGCTTCCAGTTGGCGGAGTTGTTTTCTACTGATGACACGTTTCTATCTTTGCTGGAATAAAATATAAAGCTGTGGGAGGGAGAAGGTGTCCAACCTTCTTTTCTTGGTGAAAAAATGCTGAAAGCTAACTTGCTCAGGAGGCAGGACGGGATCTTTTAGACAACTTTTTAAAGGATTGTTAATTTGCAATAAACAATAATAGAACTATGTAGTGTTCTGTATTCAGAAAACCCCTTGCGAGTTTACTTGAAGGAAGAAACAAAAAAAACCCCAACCCACGAAATATCTTCAGGAACAAAGCTGAAACTGTGAAAGGTTCTGTATTGCCTTTTAGGATGAGAGGCTTATCTCCACTCTTGCAACCTTGCTATGGTCTCACACATGCATTTCCCTTTCTAAAGAATACAGGGGAAACTGAAATAATAAGATGTCATCAGGAATGCTTTTAGTCTTGTTAGTATTGCCCTCTGACTATAACGAAGACAACATTTTCTGTAAGCGTGCTTGCTTCACAATACAGTGCTGTAGTTTAAATTGCAGTTAACTGCTGTGGATTTCAAGAAAGAGACTGATGGATAAGCTTCTGCATCTGCAATGCCTCCATGAGCAGAGATACTCTTCTATTTTGGACCCCATTTTAGGACTCTTCAGAGTAGTAGGACTGATATTTCCTTAGATTGCCTTAAAAGCTTAAAAGGTGCTAATTGTAATCTTGGTTTTGTGAAGTCATTTTTTTCATTATATTCCCAGGAGGTACAAACCGGTACGTTAAATTAGGAACCTTGTCGCTATTTATTTTCATAGCTGTCTATTGGTGTCTGTGGGGACTGTGTGGGCCTGTTTTGCTGTTATTCCATAGCTGTCTCAAAAAAAATGTGGAGAATAGACATAATATTATCTAGTTAATCCAAGGCATGTTCCTGGAATCTTGACTAGGGAATCGTATTCTTCGTTCAAAAAGCTCTACAGGTTTTGAGACCTATAATTGCAACTGGTGATTACAAATGCTTGTAAACAAACAAAAATCAATCCAGCTTCTAATTGGCATTCTTTTGCAAGGAGTGTGCAAGGATGATGTATTGTTACAGGTAGGAGTTCAAACTATATGATGTAACAGTATTTTTTGTTTCATTTTTTATGAAAAAATACCACTAGAATGATCTGTGTATGAAAAATAAACTGCACAGGATTTGTCCATATGCTTTAGTCATTCTTTGAAGTATGCTATATTATTACTAAAGCTGGTGCAATCTCTTAGTATTGTGGATTTTTATTTTTTTTACACACCCTGTTGTACCTTCTCTTTCCCCCTCAGACCTTGATGATGCTTCTCTCAGTGAGCTTGGACTTTGGGAGGATCCCAGAAAGCTTTTTGATATTTAGTACGGTTCTAGTCTGTTTGACGTTGCTGAAACACCTTATGTTTGAAATTCTGTTTAGTTGTATCTTCTTCCTTTAGGGCAGCTTTGAAGATACTGTGTCCCTTCTAGAGGGCCACTGTAGCTTTGGGGCCTGGCATTTGGATATAGGCTTGGGAAAACAATGATTTTGCTGAAGTGCAGGCTGTCCTGACACTGCAGGAAGCTCTTCAGAGGCATTGCCCCAGATGGTGAAGAAGCATAATGTTTTTTTTATCTTACACACACTCTGCTCATAATGCTGGAAATGCCTCACATTAATCATCCTTTGGGTTTTCACTGAGACATTGGTTTTCCTTTACTTGGACCAGTTACCTGTGAATCTCACTGAACTGGCACCATGCAGCATGCTGAAATTGCCGTCGTAGGGCTGCCAGCCCTCCAGTATGTGCCAAGCTTGCACCACGCCTCTTGAAAAGCACAAGACCGTATTTCCAGGTTCTGTTTCTGACTCTATTTCTTTCAGTTAATATGTAAGCTTTTCCCCAGAGCCTTACACCAGTGAGATCCATATTTCTTCCAGCCTGATATCCAGGCATCAAAACTTGTATCAGCTACAGCTATGCAGCATCAACCTTAGTGTGCCACACCTCCTTCCTTGCGACAAGTCTACTGTTCCCCTGCCACCCCATGGATTTTTGCTTCCCCCACCACCCCATGGATTCTTTGCTTCCCCCATCTTAAAAGCCAAACCCATCTTTGCTTCTCTGACTGCAATCTCTTGAATTATTTCACCTTTCCTGTTTTCTTGTGGACGTTTTAGTCTTAGTGACTGTATTTCTTTAAAATTGTTTCCTAATTTCTGCTTTGTTTAACTCCTTTCTTGGCAAGCAGACTCAGGAATCCCAACAAACTGTCATAGATAAGGGCTGTCATGTTCACACAGTTACAGGTTCTTTGACTTCAACCTGGGTAACTTGTCCAAAAGATTTTAGTGTGTGTTCTTTGTGCTGAAGTTTCAAAAAAAGCTTGTCTCCTATATTATATGAGTTGAGAATTTTCATCTACTGTGCCTAAATGTCACAGCTTCCTACAGGACATGTCCTTTTAATTTACCGCTATTGTTTGTAATGATGTCCCTAACAAAAGAACAGCATAACTTTCAGAGTATTTTAAGAGATTTCTTCATTACGAAGAGAGAAATTTTAGTAATATGAGGCTCATTGTCTATGAGATGAAACATAGCAGAGTAAAGGAACTAGAAACTGAATTCAGGCAAATCCTAATTAGAAATTAGGAACCACTTACTTATTATACTAGTAGAAAAACTTAACTATTAAAAATGCTTACAAAGGGGTTGTAGTGGATTTTAAGTCAGAATATTAAAATCAGTATGGAGTAGTACTTAAAAAGATTATAAAGTTTTAGTCTTCCTTCCTGAAACTCATCTTACTTATTCCTGTTCAGAAGACTGTCAGCCATTCTCCTTAATTAAAACAAGAACTGTTTTATTTAGGTTAGGTATTGCCTCCTATACTGGACTAGCTAGGTTCCCTACTCTAATGAAACATAACTCTTTCCCCCCTCCTATTGCATGGCCTGTTAATAAGATTCAGTACCAAATGTCTCTCACATTGGGTCTTTATAGTTTCTGCAGGAACCAATATATTGAAAAATATACTGAATAAAAGCATTTAAATGTTTGTCCATAGGATCTGTAGATAATTTTCATAGAATAATTTTTTATTTAGAAATAAAAATAACTGTCTCTTTATTTAGACCACCTATAATATTAATCACTTAGATGTTATTGATCTCCCAAACTGTATCGATGATGCATGCTCACAACTGGCTTAACGGGGCAAGACAAGTTTGAGCTGTTAAGTCCTTTTAAGCAAAAAGACAGTAGGTTCAAAAAAGTGGTACCTTCTGCAGTTCATTGTTAGCCTGGGACAGTGAAGGACTTCTTTGTGCTGATATTTACTGGCATTAAGGTGGGATGCAGGAAACCCAGTAACTGGAAAGCTATGGTTCAGCTATTGCAAAGGCTACTTTGTAAGGGTGGGGGTTTTTTTGATAGCTCCTGAACTCCATCGTATGTATTACGCAAACAGGAATTATGCAAGAATGTGTCTAGTGCCAAATCCATACTTATTTAAAGGTGCTTGATACTCAAACAAATACATTTTAAAGGTCAGTTGGCTAGAATACAGACTGTCTAACATTTTTGTTGTCAGGTGACTTGAACGATGTTTTCTTAAAAGAGGAAAAGAATTAGCACTGTTCCATTGTGACACCGAAAAAGGCTACAGTATTCATCTCCTGTAAATACCCAGAAGCATATTAAACACTGCTGGTCTTTCATTTTTTTTTTTTTTTTTTTTTAAGAGAACAGGTAGTGCGAATGAAACAAACTAGTACTGTGTACCAGAAATGAAAGACACTTCCGAAGGGACTCCCAACCTTATTCATTACATTGTGGTGTACCTGTAAAGGCAATCTCCTCCTTCCCTGGATATACCTTGAATGGCCATTTTCTTGAATATGATACATACAAACTTTTACTTTAGACATACGATGACTTTATTGATATTTATACACCTTTAAGTACTTACTTTGAATATGTAATAGTAAATCACAAACCAGCTTTTTGTCAGTTTGTTGCATTAATTTTTAGTACACATCCACTTCTGGGTTCTGGGTTTTTTTGAGACGAATATGTTTCCTTTTTCCAAAGAGAGTTTATGTCATGATTTCTCTTATTCAGTTTTTATACATAGGGCTCTCAGCAGCTCTACACTTTGGTAGTCCTTTCCCATTTCCAATTTATGCTGTATCCTCTTGGATACTGAGTGACCAGAGTTGAAGAGGTGAGAAAATAAAGTGGTACTATCACAGTTTCAGTTCTTACTCTATTTTTTTCTAAAAGCAACTTAACAGTCTTTGTGACACTTGGCAGCTTACACATTTTGTGCCAATTATTTCATTAAGCTGTCACATTGTTAGCTTTTTAGGATACACAGATGTGACCACAAGTGTTTTTTGGTTTGTGACTGGCTGAGCCTATAGAATGCAGTTGGCACAGTAACATACTGCTCTCCACTGGGATTAAATGATTTGCTTACTTTCCTCGCTGGCAGGTCCTTGTGGATGCAATGCAAGCCCTTACCTGTGGCTTGTAACATCCTATATTGGCAATGTGGTCCCCAGTGAACCATCAACCAATTTGAACTCTAGTATGAAAGTCATCAGATAACTTGGATACTTTTCACAAACTATCACAAAACTTCATCTGGCTTGCAGAGTTTCAGCAGTATTTATCCGAGTTTGGTCTGTAAACACAGCTTTCTTAGAAAGATAGAACAGTGAATTAAATTTCTTTTTTTTTTTTTTGGAAAACTGTACTTTAAAAAATTGTCATAGTATTTGGGTTTTTTAAATATATGGCTTTGTTACTGTTGGCACAGGGGGTGGACACTCGTTCCCTAAGAGTACCCATTTGTCACTTCTTGACTAGTCAAACAAATCTGTGTGACATGTGAATCTGTTTAAAAACTTAGATAATACAGTTTTCTGTTGTGATTTCTATTGATTTCTCTTTCTAGAGATTGAATTCTTTTTCTATAAATTTATTTTTCTATAGATTTCTTTCTTTTTCTATGTGTTTTTTGTAACCTGACCCTTCTTTTGTACTCTTCCACTTCATCCCTCCCCACTGCCTCCTCATCCCCACGATCTAGAAACTATTTGTTAGTGACATAATTAAAAGGACTAAAAAGCTACAGACTACTACTGTATGCAACTTTATGTGTCTAGTCAACCTAAATAATTGTCTGGCTATTTACAAGTACTGCTCTGTTTCAGTACTAGTATTTGCAGCTTAATGGAAAGAAAATGGAAGAAAAATTAGCACATGACAGAACACTAAGGCATTTCTCAGGAGTGGTTTGAAACAGTTTGATTTTTTAGAACAAAAAATACTAATGCCTGAAGACAGGAAGGATGTATTGTCTAGGTTTTTGAACTTGTGCTCCAAATTTCAGTAGCTTTCATTGTGGCAGATAATAGATGAAAAGGTATTATCAACTCTGCATTTAATTTAAAGGTTCAGTTTGGATGGTTAGGTTAGTAACAATTCTTTTTATCTAGTCCCACAGATACTGTGGGTATTGTAGCTGAAGTGCTTGAGGCACTGCCTAAGGGTAGTTGAGTGGCATTCTGCATACTGTATCCATTTATTTTTAAGAAGATGACAGTAATATCCTTCTGTTTTCTCTTGCTACTATACAAAACAGGCTACAGTAAATGGTTGAGTATTTCAGTGATTACTTAAATCGATGTTTTGATAATATAATTAACATTCATAGAAGAGTATGAACATTTCTCCCCATATTAAGACTAGAAATTACAGTATCCTATATTATTTCTGTGTATGCAGCACAATGTTTCCTCTGTTAGGAGGAAAGATAAGGAATCGGTCTTTTGGTAACAAAAGCATATGGCTGCTGCTCAGCTTATGTGCATAATCTTCATGACATGCTACTCTGCTGCTTTATATAGTTCTCCAGAGTGGTGGGTTGACCTTGGCTGGATGCCAGGTGCCCACCAAAACTGCTCTATCACTCCCTGCTTCAGCTGGACAAGGAAAAGAAAATATAATGAAAGGCTCGTGGGTCGGGATAAGGACAGGGACATCACTCAGTAATTACCATCACAGGCAAAACAGACTCGCCTCGGAGAAATTAATTTAATTTATTGCCAATCAAATCAAAGTAGGGTAATGAGAAATAAAAGCAAATCTTAAAACACCTTCCCTGCCACCCCTTCCTTCTTCCCGGGCTCAACTTCACTCCTGAATTTCTCTACCTCCTCCCTGCCAGAGTGGTGCATGGGGACAGGGAATGAGGGCTGCGGTCAGACAGTCTGCCATGAACTTCTCCAACATAAGGCCATCCCACAGGCTACAGTTCTTCATGAACTGCTCCAGTGTAGGCCCTTTCCACAGGGTGCAGTCCTTCAGGAACAGATTACTCCGGCGTGGGTCCCCCACGGGGCCACAAGTCGTGCCAGCAAACTTGCTACAGTGTGGGCTCCTCTCTCCACAGGTCCTGCCAGGACTCTGCTCCAGTGCAGGCTTCCCACAGCGTTACAGCCTTCTTTTCACACTGACCTGCTCTGGTGGGGGTCAGCTGCAGGTGAATATCTGCTCCACTGTTAACCTCCATGGGCTGCAGTGGGACAGCCTGCCTCACCATGGTCTTCACCACGGGCCGCAGGGGAACCTCTGCTCCAGTGCCTGGAGCATCTCCTCCTTCTTCACTGACCTTGGTGTCTGCAGGCTTATTTCTCTCACATATTCTCACTCCTCTCTCCTCCAGCTGCCGTTGCACAGCAGTTTTTCCCCCTTCTTAAACATGCTATCATGGAGGCACTACTACCATCGCTGATGGGCTCAGCCTTGGCCAGTGGTGGGTCCGTCTTGGAGCCAGCTGGAATTGGCTCTATCGGACACAGGGGAAGCTTCTGGCAACTTCTCACAGAAGCCACCCCTGTCATCCCCGTATGCAAACCCAATACATCCAGAAATTTCAGGTCACCTAGAAGACCACTTTAAGGTTTTGGCTGGTTTGCAGTTTTACACAGAGTCTCATTTTTAGTCTATTGCTCCTCCCATTCACTGACTAAATATTAGTATGTGAATAACAGCTGCAGGACTCTGTTGAACTGCTTTTAAATACTGGGCACTTGATTTGACTCTGAAATATATTTTCAGACTGGAGGTCAGGTCATTTTACTTTGCCCATACAAAAATTATTGGCTCCTTTGTTCTCAATTCTTTAGGTATGTAGTGGGTTTAGAGGAATGTCTCAGTATGGCATGATTTAAAAAAAATAGTCCACAGTTTTGTTGGTATTGTGGTAACTTATGAAAATAAAGATTTCTTCTTCCTCTCCAGCTGTGACACTACTGCAAGAAAATATGACACCATTAAATTAGAAGGTATACTTTTTCTTCTAGAATGTTTGATCTTTGCTTCAGAGATGTGGCATAGCATAATGAGCAACAATTTCACGGGAATTTGTCTCAGGCACTTTTATCACATGAAGCTAAAATTTGTGCATAAGGAAATGGTAACAATTTCAAACATGTCATAATTTTTTGAGGAAGAAAAACTATTTACATATATTTACCTAGAAAAGAGAACACTTAATGGAGAGATGCTATCTTAAGCAGGTCAGCAGGATACATGGTCTTCAAGACCAAAAAATTATTTTAAGTGGCTGTTGCTTCTTAAAAAACAGCTTAGCTTTTTTTAATGAATGTGCATGAATGTATGGTCTAAATTGACTTGAATGCCTTGTGTTAATTACGTCAAATTGAAAGCTTTTCATCATGTGTCTCAACTTGTTTACTCTTTAACTTCAAATAACGGAGTCTGAACTAGTAATTCTTTCACTCATCCCACCCTGTAAAGGTCAAACTGGTGTCTGCTCTTTTGGTGTCTGCTGCCACATAGCTTATCATGCATTTGGATGTGAAATGGGGTTAAAGGTTTAGCACCAAACTTAGACAATGGTGTCCCTTACTACTAAAGATTCAGATCTCATTTAGGGCCTGATTACACAGATGCCCTGAAGAATAATTTCTCCCACTCAACCTGTGCTCAAATGCAAAGGTCAAGTTCTCACTGTATGTGACAATAAAACAAAACTAGTCATTATTCTGTCACTCAAATGGGATGAACAGGTTTCAGTTCCGGCAATGACATAAGTAAATCTCAGAGAATATAACACTTTTCCAGGACTTAAGCAAGTGCACTGTCTCTAAAAGTGAACAACACTGGATCCAGGAACTTAATAATCTTTGATGAATTCAATAAACTTTAAAAAAACCCTTGTTCACATTGACGGCTAAAAAACGATAGCACACGGAAGACAACTATTACGCCTGCAGCCTTGCCTCCTAAAGCAACTTACGCTAACAGGAAAATGTAATAAAAGTACTGAAAATTAATGTCTACTAAAAGATCAGATTCAGCAACAATGTTAACAATAGTGATGTAGCTTTTAAATGACTTAACCTAAGCTTAAAAAGGGAAATAAATGGAATTACTGAAAGTGACCTTCAACTGGAAAGAAAACTCCTTCTGTCCATGATTCATATTTCTGGTTGAAAATTCTCAGACATACTGGACAGGAAGAGGCTTTTCTGTTATTTCATTACTATTGGAGAAGGTGGAAGCTACCTCCCTCTGAGATAAGGGGGAAGACAATGAGAATGAACAATGCTACAATGCTGAACTACTTTCAGCTCTGGACAGAGTGAGTCCAAGTATGAGAGGTGACAGTTGTTTGACAGGTAGGACACTTGCTGTCAGTATAGGCTATATAGCAATTTACTATGAAACAGTATTATTATGCCAATGCAGAAGTTGGTGGTGTAGCCATATGGAGAATAGGGGACGGGCTTCCACATGAGAAATGGATAAACAGACCAGCAATCTTCAGCCTGAAGAACAGATGATGGAGGGGTAACATCACTGTCTACGATATAATGAGAGTGAGAGAATAATAGGGAACAATTATTTGTTGTGTCTTGAAATATAAAAACTTGGAATCATCAAATGAACGTAGGGGGAGGTATCATGTTTGGTACTAAAGGATGTGTTTTTTTACACGCTGTGTAGTTAAGCCATGGATTTCTTTCTAGCATGTTCCCATAAATGTTGAAGGCTTATGCAGGTTCAAAATGTGGCTGGATAAATTAATGGAAGAAAATAATTAATTGGGAGTTGTTATAAGCCATGATGCTAACTTTTGCTTAGTGCATTGCTGATCCACAGCTTGCTGAAGTTTGCAAGTGCATTCTGGAGAGGCGTTTTTCACATGTTCACTCTCTCATTGGCATTGTCTGCTTGCCAGTGTGAGAGAGGATCCCAGACCCTATGAACCTTAGGTTTGACATGTGTGGCCATTCTTACCACGTGTTTGTCACTGCTTATGAGTTGCAATGCAATTTTAAAGCCCTTACGTTCTCTAGTGTAGAATAGAATAGACCATTTCAGCTGGAAGGGACCTACAACAGTCATCTAGTCCAACTGCCTGACCACTTCAGAGCTGAACAAAAGTTAAAGCATGTTACTAAAGGCATTGTCCAAGCACTGACAGGTTTGGGACATTGACCACCTCCCTAGGAAGCCTGTTCCAGGGTTTGACCACTGTCTCAGTAAAGAAGGTGGTCAAATTTCCTCATGTCCAAGCTTTCAACCATTCCCACGTGTCCTGTCACTGGATACATGGGACAAGAGCTCAGCACCTCCCGCTTCACGTCCCCTCCTCAGGAAGTTGTAAAGAGGACCAGGGTCACCCCTCAGCCTGTTTCTCCACAAACTAGACAAGCCTGAAGTCCTTAGCTGCTCCTCATAAGCCATGCCTTCCAGCCCTTTCTCCAGCTTTGTTGCTCTCGTCTAGGTGCATTCGAGTACCTTAACATCCGTCTTAAATTGTGGGGCCCAGAACTGTACAGAATATTCAAGGTGGTGATATTTATGAATTTATTAGAACTTATATATGAAGACAGGAAGGTACGACCTCTCTTTGGAATAAGGGTATAAGGACACAGGGTATTCAAGTGTCCTCTCCAAACTTTTCATACATTGCATAGAGTGGAAAACCTCTAACCAGAAAAGGCTGTGGGTGATCTATGTCTAGACAGTGGACAGACTGTGACTTTAGACAAGGATCAATTGGGCAGAAATGTGACTTAAATCGTGACTCGGCTTCTAGGCTATTGCTTGCTGTGAGCAGACCAACAGAGAAGAGAAGGTGAAAGCAGCAGCCAACATGCTTTTCCTTGTCACAGGCATATACGCTTTGACTGTGGTCTAGAGATTACACTGACAGTTCTTAAAAAACTATTTCATGTTCTTAAGACAATTTCAGTTGGCATTTTGTAACCAAAAATGTGACCTGCTCTGCTTATAACTTGATTGCTTAATATTTCCCACCAGAAAGAAAACTCTTCCTCTTAAATCTTTTGTGCCCTTGTTCACAACAGTTGTTTGTGAAAAAGAATACCAGGGCTTAAAGAACTGTTTTGTTTAGGGCTTTTTTTCCCCTCTACCCAGTCAAATCCTATCCAGGTCTAGCTGAACTATCCAAAGTATTAAATTACCAGATTTTTTTCTGAGAAGAAAGAAAAAGGCAATGTGCTAAAATAACTGCACATATGAACTCAGCTGGGCTCACACTGCTGCTGCCAGAGTGACAGCTGCTGCTTCACTAAGAACATCTGAGACTGCCAGAGGGGGAGAGAGGGAAGATCGGGGCAAGAGTTCAGCCCTGCACAGATCCATTGCTACCATTGAACCTGTGGGCCTCCCAAAACAGGTAAAGTGTAGGCTGTTTTTTTTTTCCTCTTGTCCTTTGACATTGTAACTTTAATTTCTTCGTGACAGCCTTGTGCTTCTCCCTTCCTTCTCCCAGTGACCTGGTGGGGGTCTTACAGAATGCTTTGGTTTCGTTTGGTGTTAATCACTCTGCATGGATCTCCTGACATGGCACCTCTGGAAATTGCACTAGGCAGGAAACGTGTTGGTTTAATCTCCCCCACTCTGTTTTGTACCTGGTCATATTTGTAGGAGACCAAGATGCAACAAATAGTTTGAATATTTCTCATCTCCCCGACTCTGTTTTGTACCTGGTCGTATTTGTAGGAGACCAAGATGCAACAAATAGTTTGAATATTTCTACTTTTCCCAGCTGGGGGCAATGAAAGAAAAGCCTGATGCTCCCAGGTTAGGATAGGGAGAGACGTAGTGGGAGGGTTCATTCTGCAGTACTCATTCTCACTCCTTGAAAGCGAGAGCTTGGCCCCAGTGATCCACCCATGCCAACAGGCTACCAAGTTCCTGGGCTTGTCAGTAACCTCTTTAAATGGTAACTGTATGCTTCAGTGCTTAGTCTGCTGGGTGGGCTGACAACTATCAGCTTCTCCCAAACACCACTGAAGGTTTAGAGTGGCAGATATAATGCATACTGGTTTTCTCAGTATAAACCCAGGAAGCTACATACATATCACCTTCCCCCCTCCCCACTCCTCTCCCCAAGAAAAGCCTCCCCTGCAAAGCCTGTGCAAAGTATTACACTGTTTCTGAAATCTGCTATTCAGAAGTTGGAAATGCCAGGTTTTATAGTTTTATAGCTACTTTCTAACACAGTTGCTATCTATTCTCAAAGGACTCCAAACTTCCTTCCTGCTGGGGCTGAATGTATCAATTTTGTGTGCAACTGTAGAGCTACAATTTTTAAACTTTCTAGTGCTTAGGTTCTCAATGCAAACAAGTTCTAATACAATCAGACTTCTCTGGGAGCAAGGAAGTGGAAGCTTTGTAGGGCTTCCCCAGCTGGGTACTTACTAGGTTTATCAACAGGCCTGCAAACACATTGGGTCTGCTGGGTGCTGACCTTCAGCTGGCTGCTTTCTTACCTTATCTGGCATGTGTCTGAGCATGAGTTTTATCATTCTTTTAAAGTCATGCTGTCCTAGGCTCTTGGAAACAGTTTCATCATTCCTGACCAGGTGTCAGTAGTTACCATGGAGAAAAGGAGCCCTTTCTTATGAAAATTCGTTCTCTAGATCATGGAGTTTCTCTTCCATCTCTTCATCTGAATTTCTTACCTCTGTGGGAGAGAGAATATGTGCAAGTGAAAACATTTTTTTTTTTTTAATATATGTTTGTCTCCTGTGATCCTCTCCCTCGGATCAAGCTTCCTGTGTATCTGTGAGAGTCTACAAATTCATCTGTATTTCTTTAGTTACTGAGAGTCCTAATGATGTCCCCATATCTTCTGCTGTTTCTGGAATAATTCTATTACCCTTCTCCCTTCATGGACCAGCCAGTGGGGGTGGACTGATTTCCCTTGGCTTCAGCCTCTCCTTAATCTAAATGCGACTCTGCTTTCCAGAGGGCCAGAGAGATTTAACAGTCTTCCATCATTGCTGGTCTGGGATATAGGTAATGCAACTTTGATATCATAAAGTTGATTCTACATATGCAGGATGCTCAGTCATACAGTAGTAGTTTATATAACCTCACTGCCTCCTCAGTAGTTTATAAGCTGTAACTTTCTGCAGTAAATAGTGATGGAGATGGGTATCTTGTGGCTTGAATCCTGCAGTAAGACTTGGAAGACTGGATTCTGTTCCAAGTCAGTGATCACAGGAAACACTGCTTAATATTGTGTCTCCCTTGGCATGTGTTAAACTGAGAGGAATTCTACACTCCCAAATTTTTTAATAAGTGCTGTATAGTGTGTGGGTTTTTCCTTTCTTTGTATGTGAAATGAGTTCTAGATCTCGGCTAAACCCTCCAGGCTTAATTAAAAGGCAAAGTGTACTAATAATAAAGCCTATCTTTATTATGTTTTTTGTTTTTCTTTTTCTTATTTTGCTTTTTTGTTGTTGTTGTTTGTTTGGGGTTTTTTTTTGTTCTGTT
>VZSZ01009354.1:17969-47638 GCA_013398815.1 Ibidorhyncha struthersii | reverse complement strand
TGTGTCTAAAGTCTTGCTGGCACACACAATAAATATTTTAAAGTGTGCTATACTCTGTCATGATCAGATATTCACTAATGACTGAACTAAAGGACAGCTGAATTGAGAGGCAGATCATGTAATTACGATAAGATGACAATTTATAGTAATTTATTGGTTTTATTATTATTCCTCCTTTTTCCCTAGTTGCTATTTAAACTCATTTTCTCATCATTCAAATTTGGAAGTGATCAGCTGTCAAACAGTAATTTTGGAATTGAATTACACTTATTAATAAAATTCAGTGAAATAGCTTATATAAGCCCGTATAAATCATCAAATTGCAAATAACCTCTTTTAAAAGCAGCATAGTGCTAAAAGAATTTATAATATTAATCCATTCAAAAAATTATAAATGTAATAATTCTAAAAGCCCTAGGTTTAAACAAAGCTAGTTCCATGGCAAAACTTTTCATGGCATTAGATTTGAAGAAAGCAGAAATACAAACCAGCACTGGGTTGTTACATATGTTGCACGGCTGGTCCCTAACGATTTTGATGTGGATCTTTGAAATCAAAATGAAGGTCACAGAGAACATGTAAGTGTAGCAAAATTTTCAGACCAGCGGTGCCAGTTACTCCTGTGCAGATGATTCAGTAAACGAAAGGGAATCGATGTGAACAGCAGTTTCAGCTGCATTTGCTGCCTCGGGGCAGTCCCCTTTGGGGACACTGGAATTCTAGGATCATTTTCAGTTTTTTTTGGGGATTATCGTTCAGCCTGGAGAAGCGAAGGCTCTGGGTAGACTTTATTGCGGTCTTTCAATATATAAAGGTGGCTTAAGAGAAAGATGAGGAGAGGCTTTTTACCAGGGCCTGGAGTGAGAGGACAAGGGACAATGGTTTTAAACTGAAAGAGGGTAGATTTAGATTGGGTGTAAGGAAGAAATTCTTTACTGTGAGGGTGGTGAGACACTGGCACAGGTTGCCCAGGGAAGCTATGGATGCCCTATCCCTGGAAGTGTTCAAGGAAAGGTTGGATGGGAATTTGAGCAACCTGGTCTACTGAAGTTGTCCCTGTCCACAGCGGCGGGTTTGGACTCAATGACCTTTGAAGGTCCCTTCCAACCCAAAGCCAAGATTCTATGATTATAATCTGGTGGTTATAGCAGTCTCTTTGTCTCCCTGTATCTCTTTTCTTCCTGTACAACAATCCAGTCCTCACCTTTGGCAGCCTCTCCTATGTTTTTCTGTGCCTGTCTCCTAGCTAACTAGCCATGTTGATTCCTGTTCCTACTTACTTTCCTCTGTTTTTTCCCAACCATGTTAACCTCTCTGTCTCATCCTTTCCCTTTTATATCCAGTTACTTTAACTCCCTGATGTATTACCATGGCTGCTTATGCCTTAATACTAGCCTCATGTAAAATCAAAATCAGTCTTGTAATACTGAGGAGAGTCGTGGCAGTTAAGGAAAACTGTACTTGCTCTGTATTTGGGATGTCAGTCCATTATGACTCTCCAGCTGTAGACATGTCAACTGTTTATCCTTTTCTGTCTCCATGCACTCCAGCATAACATAGATGTGAAGCCTGCAGGAGTTGAGATAGGACAGAATACGATCAGTCGATCCAAGTCTTCTGAAAACTCAGCTGCAGAACTTGGTCCCTGTTCTGCATGTGTCAGATGATTTTTTTTTCCTCTTCTTCTCAGATGTTTTATTATTTAGGAATATTTACAGGGAAAGCTGAAAGCACGTCCTTGATGTGCTTAATTTATCCAAATTTTCTTTTCACTGACTTCTCCAGATTCACTGAACTCTGTGGCTAACCTGTGTCCCAAAAATTCCATTTGAAGTAAACATCTGCTAAGGGAGATTTCACTCCAGACAAATAAAGTTTGGCAAAATTTATCAGCAGCTGAAAATAAGTTCCTATGAGAAGACGAATAAAGCAATTTTATCTAACAGGTGTAACTGTGATTCGAGTGGTGGTTAGCAGTCCTTATCCCATGAACCTCGTGCAGTTGTATCCGTAGGATGACAAGACAGGTGTTCGTCTTTTCAGGGAGCATCAGGGAAGAGGAGCTCCTGATGCTGCTCAAAGACATGATGGGGCAAGGCTAGATGGCAGCCAGCTTCACGGTGATGAGCCATGGCAGCCGTGGCAGTATTTGCTGCCTTGCTTCCCCCTGTAGCTGGGAGCTGGTTTACACAGTTGCCCCTAAACCAGAACAGGCATGTGCTCGTTGTCGTTTGACAAAGCATATCTGTGTACCAGCATTAGCCCGGCTTGAGATGCAGCTGACCATCTGGACCCTGAATTTCTAAAGGATTCTTTCCAAATCAGGCTTAGCATTCCCCTCTGCTTCATATTCATCTGGTTTTAATTCCGTTTCTTGGGAAATATGTTGCTAATATGTACAGGGCAGATTCTGTACAGCAGGAAATTTTTCACCTTTAATAGACTTTTTAGAGAGCAGATTATTATTATGTTTAATATAAATGCTGTTTTTAAGATTTCCCAGACAAGCTCAAATAAAAACATGTTCTCCCAACTCAGATGTGGCCTGAAAAGCATTTTTAAAAGCTTTGCACAAGCTTTTCAGAGCAAATGGAAGCTTTGAATTCAGGTTTATGGCTTTAATTTCTCACAGCAAATGTTTTAAGGCAGTTTTGTGAATGTTATGTAGATGATTATGTTATATAAATTATGCAAATGTTATGTTAAGGGCCATTAGTTTGATACTTGAATTAGTTTTGTTAAAAATCCACTAAGAAAAATCTAAGACAATACTTTCTGTTTCCTGCTTCAATACTAAGCGGATGGTGAAAGGAAACTATGTAGATTGGTTAAATGAAGACAGGTTTACAAAGATAGTTCCCTAGATCCAGCCTCTCCTTTCCAAAGAAAAGTCAGGAATGCATCTTCCTGTTGAAATGTACATCAGAGCTGCTGAAAGATATATTTTCAAGTGCATAGAGTTCTTTCAGCTGCTTAAGAGAATATCTACTTTGTTGAACAACTGACTAATGCTTATGGCACTATAAAGTTATATGTGCAACTTAAAATCAGATTTTTTTTCATCATATTCTGTACCTAGCAATCTTCCGTTTCCTTTTAATTACAATAGAGAAAATCACAGAGTAGGTGAGGCTGGATGGCACCTCTGGAGATCATTTAGCCCAACCTCTTCCTCAAAGCAGAGTCACCTAGAGAAGGTTGCCCAGGGCCCTGTCAAGCCAGGTAGCTCCTGTAATGTTTCTGAATACTTTATTTATTTTCATTTGCAGTTTTTTATTATCAAAAAGTTTTTCACATTAAAGTCAAGCAACATATGAAAGTGCCTATCATAGTCCATTGCTTTGGTGGAAAAATACTTTTTCTTCTTTCACATAAGGAACACAATAAACTCTGAGGCTATGGAAACAGGAAAGTTTGAAAATTCTTTTAAAAGTAAAATTGAAAATACAGAAGTGCCTCAGGGCTCACGCAATTATCACAAACACCCTGTCCTGAGAACAGCATTATGTCTACAAAATAAACAAGGTGATTTACAACAAGTAACAGGGGGGTCTTGTCTTGGGCCAACAAAAACTTGGGCAAACAGGAAAGAAAAAGAATGTGTATCCAAGTTTATCCCCAAACAGTTTGTAGATTAAAGGTTATTTTCATTAAGGCATGTACCTGTAGAAGGAGCGAACTCGCTATTTGTTGACAAAAGGATAAAAGCTCTGCAGATCTTCATATGTATTTCTATAGTAAAAACACACATTGCCATATTGAGAAGAATGCAGCGGTAAATACTTGGATATTTACCTATGGTGGAGTTTGAGTACTGCCTACCCTAGTTTGTTCTTTACTTGCGTTCTTCTTCCTTTATTGAATGTTTGTGTATTGCACAGATGTTGTCATTTCTGACTTTCAGGTTAATCTCAATACACCCTTTGTCTAGATATTTGACTATGCAGAAGAGTGGGGATCTAAAGGTAGGAATGTGTGGAATAAATCTCTTGTACAGTACCAGATAATGTAAATATATTAAAATATACTTTATGTGATTACATTAAAAGTTACTGGTATTTAGAATCTGCTGTAGAGTAATATAGAAAATCAAATGAAGGACTTTTCTGAGCACCATGATCTTTCCAGATATCTTTGTCACGAAAAGAATTCAATTGTCAGGAGCAAATCAGTGTCCTGCAGGAATGCCTCATATCATCAGGTAGTCTGCTCCAAAGCCTATGAGTTAATGCAGAAATACTTGTCACAGTCTGTGCCCCAGCTGTGTTTTGCCAGAACATTTCGCAGGATTTTTTTTCTTTTATGTGCGACCACTTCTCCCACTGCCAAAGTGTCTCAGAAGGCTCACTGTAGTGCTGTCGCTATAATAGATAGGATTGCTTTCGTGCTTAGATGTGTGGTGTTCTCCTCAGTAGAAGAGCCTCTACAACCTCTCTGGGCCATCTGTGCCTGTGCACAGCCACCCCCACAGTAATGAAGTATTTCCTGACATTCAGGAAACCTGTGTTTCAGTTTGTGCCCATTGCCTCTTGTCCTGTCACCAGAAAGAGCCTGGCTCTGTCCTCTTTGCGCTCTTCCTTCATGTTTTTGTACATGTTGATGAGATCTTCCTGAACCTTCTCTCCAGGATGGACAGTCCACGTCTCAGCCTGCCCCCGTCTTATGGTAGCTGCTCCAGTCCATGAGCCCCCTTTACAGCAAGGGCATGTTGCTGGCTCATGTTCAAGCAGGTGGTGTCCTACAGGACCCCCAGGGCCTTTTCTGCAGAGCTGAGGGCTCAGCTACAGGAACACTGCCCGGGGTCCTTGCAGGCTGCAGGGGCTCGCTGCCTGCAGGGCTGGGGGAGTCCTTGCAGGGTGCGGGACAAGAGCATTTGGGGGTGCCTCAATGTTGTGAGGGGGTTCTGTTCAGGGGCTTGTGGACACATGTGAGGCTCCACATGGGCTGTCTCAGAGAAGGCCCCATGGTGGGGGAATGGGGTAGGTCCCACTGGATGGGGAGGAAGCAGAGGGCTTGTTAATACCACCTCTCTGCCTGCCAGCCTGTCTCAGAGGGTTCAGTGTGGTGCCTTTGGACAACAGGTAGGATTGCTTCTCTCCATCTTGATAAAATGGCTGTAGGGACCAGTGGTGCAGTTCAGCTGAAGCCCAAACAATACAGAGGTGCTGGCTTGTTTGGAAATGTATTACCTCTTGGGGACAGCTTGATCAAATGTCCTCTTTTTTTCTGAAACAAAGTCTTTCTGACCATTGTTGGCACCTGCTTTGTCAGGTTAGAAATAGTTTTACTTTGAAAGAATAATCCCAGAATGGAGTCTATTGGAAGGTTTGTCTGGAGGTCTTCTTGTTCCCCTCCCCTGCTCAAGCAGGGTGAGGCAGAGCAGGTTGCTCAGGAGGAGTCAGCAGGGACAGGGCTATCATGGCACCTGGACTAGCAGGTCTTCAGGACCCACAGCCCGGCTGCTGGTCAGAGGGCTTGGACAGGCCTGAGCTGCTGCTTGGAGGCATCTGGATGCTTACTGGAGCCTCCTCTCAGAATGCTTGATGAGCAGAGGCCACAGCACCACCATGTAGATGTGGAGGACGGATGGCACAGCTGGGTCCTCCCCAGCAGCCTGCCAGATGGAGGCACTGGAGGGCTCTGGAGCTGTGTCACCCCATTGCACTCAGTCCCTCCCCACAGGCCCCCTTGTCCCAGTGGCAGGGCCAGTGTTGGTGAGACCCTGGTGCCAGTGGTGGCACCAGTGGTAGCGCTGCTGTGGGGATCTGTTGCGTACCCGCTCCCTGGTCGTAGTCCTCTGCAGATGGGTGGACAAGCTGACCATGTACTCTTGGTAGTCATCATCTGCCATCACTGTGTGCAGGGCATGGTGGAAAGGCTGCCTGCAGAGCGGTCATGCAGCTTTTGAGGTGGTCCACCACTGGACGCAGCCAAATCAGAAGTGGTGGCAGGAGATGTTGACATAGGCTGTGTGGTTCACCTCGGCCAGGCAGATGGAGTACAGGATGTTTGCCGCTGCCTCCCACCATCCTGCCCGCTGCTCCTGGCTGGTGCTGGCCGTGGCAGCAGAGCTGCTCTGCTCCCGTGTCTCCTCAGTGCCCAAAGCCATGTCCTGCCAAGAGAGAGGTGCAAAGCGCCTGAGCTTTTCTGGCGCTAGGAGCACAAAACCAACGAAAGCCCAAGAGGGTGGTGGGAGAGGGGAGGTTAAGGGCCTCCCCGGGGGTCTCCTTGCAGGCTGGACAGTGGCCAACCAGCCCTGAGGGCTGCCTGCACACCCGCCTGCCATTCTGCTGCCTCCAGTGCAACTTGAGCTTGCACAGGGTACCTTCAGGAGGCCTTCAGGGAAGGCAGAAGAACTGGCTGGGGGGTGTCAGCAGTGCCAAGGCACTGGCACGCTCCTCATGCCCACAGCTCTGGGATAGCCACTGTGCGGGACCTGCAGCCCCAGCCAGCCAAGGCTGTGCCCAGATGAAGCATTCCCAGTGTAGGTCCACAGTGCTGCCACAGCTGGCACATGGTGGCCCTGGACCAAATGTGGCAGGGCAGAACCTGTGGCTGCTCAAGAGCAGTGAGGTTGGCACCATCACAGATGCTCCCCAAAGATGTCCCAGAAGTTCTCTGGGGCTGCCACACAGCCACCATCCATGTGAGGATGGCAGACACCCCACAGTGGAAAGCCCCTGCTTCAGAGAATGTTGGCCATTTTCTCATGGCCTTGTGGGTATAGTTTAACCTCAGGCCAGGTCCCATGGTAAGAAGGCGTTGCCTACCAGCACAAGGGCCTGGCAATCGGGCAGCACAGCAATGCAAGCGGGGAACCCTGACATCCTCCTCAGTGCCAACAGAGCACCCTGACTCAGCTCCTCTGAGGGCTGTCACGGAAGGAGTACTCCATTGGTAAAGCCCCAGAGATCATGGAGTGGTTGAGGTTGGCAGGGATCTCTGGAGGTCATCTTGTGCAACTCCCCTGCTCCAGAATGGCCTCCTAGAGCAGGTTGCCCAGGACCATGTCCAGAGCTTTTCTGACTATGTCTAAGGAAGAAGACTCCGCAATCTCTCTGGGAAACCTCTTCCAGCTCTCGGTCACCCATGTGTTTCCTGATGTTCAGAGGGAACCACTTGTATTTCAGTTTGTGCCCGTTGTGTCTGGTCCTGTCGCTGGGCACCACCTGGAGGAGCCTCTCCTCCAGTCTGAACAGTATCACTACTCAGTTTTTCCTCCTTTGTGGGACGCTGCAGTCTGTTCATCATCTTACTGGCCCTCTGCTGGACTCTCTCCAGTATTTCCTTACTTTTTTGTCAAGGTGTTTGACAAAGGTTTTTAAACCCTTGTTTTAAAGATATTTGAGGTTTTTTTTTTCAAATCTCAAATAATTGGAACAACAAGGGAAATAAAAATCTGACCTCATCAACTGATATCAAGATTTTTAATAGTAATGAAGTGGATAATGAAGTAAATTTTCTGAATGCTGTGACTAGGATAACACTATGAAACAAGCACAGATGTTTCAGGCTGTGATTACAATTGGAACCATTAGTTCTTCCTTTTCTTTCCTCATCCCTTCCAGTCCGCACCATAAATATTCAGGAAAGTATGTTTCTTTGGCCTGTGCCAGAGGTGGACATCAAGGTATTTTTATTAAATTCTTTAAAGGGTCACAACCTACAGGATGCAATAAAGAGCTATGTAGTGTTGTGTTCCATTGCAACTCTTACTGCTTCCTGTGAGTCCTTGGGAAGTGTGAAACTATCTCAGCTGGTATTTATTTAGCAGCAAAAGCACCTGTAGAAATGAAACCAGGGTCTAACAGAACTGAGAATTATAGGAGCATTTTCCTTTGAGTGGCAGATTCCATCAGGGGAGAAATTAATTTTAAGTTTATATACAGGGTGTCCTTGCAAATTTATTCTCATTATTTTGTAAATATGTATAAATGTACCTTAAAGATTTTTGGCTATAGGTAACAATGTTGATCCCAGTTGTGGTTTATTGGCTTTTTTTTTTTTTGCCATTTTATTGTTTGCTTCCAGAAAGAAAGGCAGAGTTTTCTGCTTTTCTCCAGGGTCCAGCTGAGACCCCCTCTCAGTAACTGAGGTTGATGCTTTGGGTAGAGATATGCCAGAGAGAGAGAAGAGCATAATTGCCTTTTCCTATTAGTGAGATATTTCTGAAAAATACAGGAACCCTTGCCTTGGGGGAAACTTGTTTGAGAAGGATGTTCTGGTTTGTGAGGTTACTTGGTGCTAACCATTGCAATAAAAATGAGACAATTCGTAAGAAAAATTCATAGCATTTACATGAGTTAAACTCAGATCTCAGTGGGGATTGTGGGTACCCCTCTTGAGAGTTTGTCCTCAAAATTGTCAAACGTATGGCTTGCTGTCTGGTGAGTAAATGGCTCAAGGCCTTGCAGGTCCTGATAAATGCGTTGAATGGGGTTGAGTGAGGTCATCTGCTGAAGCAAAGGGTTTTGCCAAGAACTGTGGTACTCTGGGAATTCTACACATTTCTTCATCTATGCATGATTTCTTCACGTGGTATGAAAAAGCTTCCAAAGCCACTCAAGTACTCTCAGGGCTAATTGTTTTTTTCCACTACTGCCTTCTACTTAAAATGCACTGAGGAGAAAAAGCACTCAAAGAATTTGCCTGATAAAATCATCTCTAATTTCTCCTTCCTTACAAGGACTGCCTAGGTATTTAGACTTCTGTTTTGATGTTGCTGTACATCTAACTCATTCTTTGATACAACATGTCTGAAATTAATCCTTGGTAAATTTCCTAATTTCATGCTGGAACCTGGCCTTGAAGGTAGCATTCATACCACAGGCTGAAGAGTGGGGTGAAAGCTAGACAAAGTGTATGATATGCTACCAGGGTGTGAAAAGCTAATGCTACAAGATGGAGAATGAAATAAATGTATTTTGTGGTGGGATCAGCTCCTTAAAATGAAGAACAGCCTTTTTGTAATGGCCATGTGCTAGGCAGTGTTTGGAAGTCCTCTATTGCAGGGATAAAAACTAATTGACTGTGCCTGATGGAAATGTGATTATAAAGAGGTGATTCTTCTGCTGACTGAGAACTGAAAGTGGTTTTTGGGCTTCTGTAAAACACAGCTAAAATGACAATAGGTCCAGAAAGGAGAGCAATAGTCTATTTCTGAGAAGAGAATGGGATTACTGTGAGCACACACAGCAGCACTGTATGTTGTCTGTATGTTGTAAACATGTTATAGGTATGTGCATAGGGACTTCTGATGCTGTCTCTAGAGACTGTGTACAAGTAATTGTGGTAAATAGTCAAAGGTGAAAACTTCAAGGTGGTGCTGCAGGGACATCCACAAGGATTTGTCAGTCATGGCCTAAATAAGTCTTGTGAGTAACAGTGTAAATCTTGTAGTAGAGAATATCCAATACAATACATTCAAGCTGTATAAGAGTATTTGAGATGAGAGTGAAGATTAAAGACATAGCATAAAGGGATGCTTAGCCTGTAAGCAGGAGTTAGTAATATAGTAAAAACTTTCAGAAAACAGTCAGTAAGCAAGAAACTGAGTATGACTTTTCAGAATGCAGAAAAGACCCTGCAACGGCAATTCAGACTTCAAGCAGCATGCCTAGAGGTATGGTATGATGAAGCTGGGAGGAAATAACTCCTTTAAATATACCTATGATGTAAAAAAACCTTTATTAATTTGCTTACTTGTGGAGGTTCTTTTTCCTTTTTTTGACCAATTCAGTGTAAGAAAATTAGAGGAAGCAGAGAGTGAAAATAAAAATAGTCTCAAACTAATTGCAAGCTAGAAATCAAAGATGACTCATAAGCTAATGGAGGCAATTCAGTTGCCAGTTTCAACACTTTTAAAGAAGGGATGACATTTGCACTAAAACATAGCTGTGGATTCTGTTGACTAAAAATGAAGATGAGGATCTTTGAGCAGTGGGAACTTGTGAGTTACTGTGTACAGTCTGTGGTCTCTGACTTCGCATTCTTAGTTTAGCTGCACTTTGTCCAGGAAATTTATTATGAGTGATGAGCCTGCCAAGGTGGTGCCATGTAGGGTTAAACAAGAGAGCCTGGTGAATAAAGCTGCTGAAGGGAGAAGGGTTTGTGTTCACTAATGTTTCATGCTGATTTATTTTCTCAGCTGGAGAAGTTTTCTAAACTTGGCTTTAGCAAAGTACTGAGGGATGACTTCAAGTGCCTAAACATGGGCACCCACATAAAAAAATTTTAGGCTATCTTTTGGACACCTTAAGGTATCTGAAGATTAAAAGTATGTAGGGAATTTATGCTTCTGTTTCCTTTGAAAAAACTATTAGTTGCCTATTTACACAGTTAGGTGCCTAGCTAAATTTTAAATGTATTTCTATTACAAGACATAATGGCTATATATGTTGGGAAAAGACATGCAGAAGCCAAATAGGAAAGGTGCGCTTAAATTGAAGATATTTATCTTCCTGACAGTTCAAGGGTTTTGTTATGCAGCAGGAAAATCCCTGAAATTTATTAATAATGCATCTTCAAGTGTGTCTGGCTTAGCTGTTATTGCTCACTGATTTTTTAGTATAACAGACATGGATAAGAACAATTCAAGTAAACTTGGCAATCTTCAGAGAAAATTTGAAAAATATTCATTTAATTTCATGTGGTGTGCTGCACATTCATTAGCTGTATATTAAAATGGAGTGTAAATATCAATAACAAAATAATTTCTAATATGTGGCTGGCAAAATTATACTCACTTTTATGCCTTGGCTCACAGTAACTTAAAATTGCTATTTTTCAGGGAATATGTTCAGGCTGTTTATGACCAAGCATGACCAATCTCACAAATTGACAGAATGTATCTTCCAGCTGACAAAGCTTATATTGTCAGTAGAGAAACCACTATTAAGAGGAAAAATAACATGAAAAATTTTAATTAAAGAAAAATTACAGCTTTCTGAACAGAAGAGATCTATATTTATGACATAAGCAACAAAAATAAGACCGTTCCCTTATAAGGTTTTCTTCATTTAAGGTTGCCTTGTGACTTGCAAGTGTCCTGTCCATATATGTGTTTTATTAATCCTAAGTTAGCAAGCCAACTTGAGATACATGATGGTTAAATTATTTGCCTGAGTTAACAAAATAACTCTAATTTATATAATAATCACTGATTGTATGTTTTAGGCTTCTTGAGGTTGTCTAGCAAAACAGCATTTGAGCCCCTTTCTAACTTTGTGTTGGCATCTGAGGCTAGTACTTTGGAAAATAAGCAAGCACACCAAATGGCATAAGAGTTCAGACTGGTTTCTCTCCTTTCCTCCACACCAAGAGTGCAGGTCTTCCCTTTGCTCCCAGGTACAGTTGGGCATGCAACTGGTAGTGCAGCCAAAAGGTTCCGGGCTGCTCCAGGGAAGAAATATGGTAATGTGACAACATCAGAAGGCTGAGGTGGAGTAAAGAAGATTGGTTATATTGAAACACAGTGGTAGAGATAAATCTGTGATACAAACTTGATGCTCATTGGAGCAGAACAGTTTTAAATGATAAAGAAATAAGAGCAAATGCAATCTTGTGGTGCAGCATAGAAATGCAGAAAAGTAGAAATCTGCATTTCTAATCCTAGATTCTAGCAAGTTTTCTTTCATGTCATTGTTGCTTGTGTCAGTAAGTGTCCTTTATTCACTATAAAATGGGTCAGGAAAAGATTCCAGATGCTTTATCTGTCTGATGTTATAAATATGTTTATCTGCTTTTACTACCTCTCCTAAGAGTAGTTTTGATCCTTATGACTTAAAATACATCATGGTTGGAGATTTTGTACTTTTCTGTCTGGAAAGTCTAGTGCAGACTGTACATGGCATTTGCAGACATCTGATAAAAATCAAGGGAGATGCAGGATAGAAGACTGCTTTATTTAGAAGCTGTACATAAAAGGAAATCCCCTAAGAAAGTTGCTCAGTTGGAACAAGATTTGTAAAGGGAAACGTTAGCTCATTTATGAAAAGCACAAACCCTGCAATATACATGTGTACACACAGACATAGAAGCATAATTTTTAATTATGATCTTTCACATTGCCCATTTAAGAACTTGTATAAACTAATTTTTTGCTTTAAACAGCGTCTTTTCAGAAGTTAACGTTTAGTAGTCATGCTTACAAATATCATTGTGAACAACTGTCACACCAATTTAACCCCATCCAATGTTGGTGGGCAAAACCAGGTTTATGTTTTGATTTGAACTGGTGCATGTGAAGTGGCATGGCCCATGTATATGTGTGGGAACGCAATAATGAAAGTTCCTGCTTCAATGTGGTCATGGTTTGGGGGGGTTTCTGGCTTTCAAGTCTGGAACGGCCATGGTGCAGACTCCTGCAGTGGAAGCTGCAGGCACCAAATTTGGCTTTCCAAAGGGGCTGAAGAAATTTTTTTTTTTTTAGCTGTCCTCGATGCAGAATTGTAGTTTGGTTTTGTTACAGACAGTTTCCGAAGCTTTTGTTCCACCGTGGTAAACAGTTCCTGGGTAAATTTTGACTGGGTCTGTATCATTTGACCCCTCTGTGTGAGCTGATTAGTTCCTGCCCCGCTTGGCCGAGTTCAGGCAGAACTGCAGCCCCTTTCTCAGAACACCATTATCCATCTCTCTGGAAGGTTATGAGATTCATGAAGATGGTCATGACATTCTTCCATCCACCCCCACAACATCTACTGGGTAGCAGGGACCTGCAGAGTTTGACAAATGATATAAATATATATCTTAAAGCAAAGCAGCTGTTCAGCTTCCTCCTTCCGCCTCGCTGTGCGGCTCTGGGAGTGCAGCATTCCCATTGCTATATTCCCACACTTCAGTTTTCAGTATCGTCGTGACCTGCAGTTCTCTCTTCTAAGGGTTGGTTTTTACTGTTTATTTCTTTTCTGGGGAAGAATATCAGCTGGTGCCCTTCTCCAGAACAGGCAAGAAGGGCAGTTGCCTCCCTTTTCCATGATGACAGCAGGCGTGTGAGGGACATGGAAAGCAAACTGTAGTTCTCTGAAGCATAATCATGTGGTTAATGTATTCCAGGCCAGCAGGAGACAAGCTGACCCTGCATCAAGAGCCTCTGAGACACTATAGCGCATTAGCATGCCCCTGTTGGCATGCGTCAGGTGGATTTTACCAACTTAGGCATTGTCCTGTGAGGACTTGTAGCTAGCTGTTGCCAAAGCTGCTGGTATAGCCCCTGCCATGGGGAGCATGGGACAAGTTAACACAGAGCGATTTGTACCTCGGCGTGGTACACAGACGCCCATCATTCCTCCAGAGTCTTAATTACTTAGGAAAAAAGTAATTATCTGGATGTGCTGGTTTTGAGAAAGCATTCAGAAACAAGTGCTATGTAACCAACACAGGGTTGTTTACAGTAATCTGTAAGGAATATGTAGTAGGATACTGTTATCTGCTTGGCCTTCAGTACTGAACATCTCCCAAACCATCCAGTGATTTGAGCACATATTCTCCATTTCCCCTTTCTCCTGCCCTGTGTTGCCCGTCTATTTATGCTTTCAAGGACAAATTATAGGAAGCAAGCAGCATATACTTTATCCTCATGTGTTTGTAAAGCAAGTGCTCTTTGCTTCAGAACGCACAGGGAACACATAGCAACAGGCAGTGGTTTATATAGGTATAGAAGTCCAGGATGGCTTCATTTTGTGCTGCTGTAATCAGCACGTTTACTATTAAGCCTGTTTGTGTTATGGCTTTGTAACACTGTGTACACAAGCTCAGTTTGCAAACAGGGTCTGAGCAGCAGAGTAAATAATTTCTCTGCCGTTTCTGGTCTCAGTTTCCTCTGCATGCTTGAGTGTTCCTGGGGATTTGGCTCCATGTTTTTTTGCAAGTTCTCTCTACCAAGGTTTTTCCTGGCTGCTTCTTTGGCTCCTTCTTGAGTACTAGCTTCCTTTCAGCTTTGCTGGGAGTCAATGTTCCTGATTACTAAGAAGCATGTGCCTCTATACCTTCCTGAGTTTCTTAGTATTTTAGCCGTTAAAAACCACTTTGGCTAGCTGGATTCTTTATTTTCCCTTTGGGAATTTTCCATTCCTCTGACCCTGCCTCTTTTCTTCCTACCAAAAAAATAGGGCAGAACAGGTTTCACCAAGATTAGGCTTATATTTTACTTTAGGCCAAGCTGTTTGTGCACGAAGAGTCTTTAACAATTGCCTTATTAGGAGTAGATATGCATCCTGGTCTCCTAAATTCCAGGAATGTTTCTGGGAAAACACAGTCTTGAAAACAAGTAGGTAGAAACTACTGAGAAATGTTACATGAAGTCATCACTTTTTCACAAACTCAGTTCACTTACTCCCATGCTTTTTGCATCTGTTTTTGTTCAAGGAGTTAAATTCAAGTAAACCGACATTCTCCAGAAACTTTAAGTATCACAAAAGTAAGCCACTGAGAAGAAATCTAAGAGAAAGTAAAAGAATAGTCTTGTATATGTATAAGTAACCTGTGTGGCATTTTGCTTCAGCAATTCATATGAGCCAGAGTTGTTTTAGGTGTTCTAGGTAAGGATTACATTGTTGTCTTCAGTCTGACCCGTGGCCGCGCCTAGGTGGCTTTGGGAATCAATGTGAGTGAGCAGCAGCATTCACAGAATCACAGAATCACAGAATAGTCAGGGTTGGAAGGGACCTCTGGAGATCATCTAGTCCAACCCCCCCGCCAGAGCAGGGTCACCTACAACAGGTTGCAGGGTCACCTACAACAGGTTGCACAGGACAGCGTCCAGGCAGGTTTTGAATGTCTCCAGAGTGGGATTCAGGACCCTTCCTGCTAATTTCTGCCATTGCTTGCTAAAGCAGCATTAGATGTCTGTTTCTCTTTCATTCTCTACAGAGCACGGGGAGATCCTTAATTCTTGGTGTACTGGTATGGGCATAATATTTGCAGCTTCCCTCAGCAGTGTATTTTGGCACAATAAGGACTTGAGCTGGGTGGTATCTTGGTTTGTATCTGCAAACCCACAGTTAGAAAAAAAATCATATCTGTCCCAAAATCTAATGAAAACAATACATTTCAGTGTTCTCAGTGAAACAAACTTTGGAAACTCATTTCAGTTGGCATGAGATGTTTTGTTTCCATTTTGACAGTAATTCTGTGTTCTCTAAAACTAAAACATGAAGAGTTCTGTTGAAATGGCAGATAGAAATGTTCATTTTTTAAAAAGGTCAGAGCAATTCTTCAGTTATATCAAAATGTTTTTTATTTCTGTAAGTGCCTTTTTGAAGCTAACTTACTTTGAAAGAAATAAATTTCCACATAGCCATTTTTCCTTGATGAAATACCTCATTGGAAAATCTTTAACTGTCTTTAGCTAGTAACTGGAGAAATGCCCCAGTAGTAGCTCGTACTTCTCAGGCCTCTGGGTGAAAGCTGTTTTTAGCTCGCCCCACGTTCTCCTCAGGTTTGCACTACTGATTCTTTCCATGACGAGAATAAAAATATTTTTCTCTTCAGGTTCAGATTTTGATACAGTTGTATGATATGTTGCCAACAGTTTCATCCAGTCTGGACAGAGACCTACAAGGACCTCAGGTAGGGTGTCCTCTGCATGAAGCAGCCAAGCATCTGTGTCAGCAAGCACAACCACAGGCCATGTGGAAAACCAATAAATTTTCTGTACAGCTGCAAACACAGCCAGAAGTAGAGAAACAAGGTTGGCAGGGGTCTCACAGCATTTTGATGAAGTGCAGAGGAAAAGCCAAGAATGGCTGTTAAGTTTGGTGCCAAAGTAGGAAAAAGGCTTAACCCCACGCACAAGAGAAAAGGGGGGAGTTAATTTGTAAATGGGTTGCCTATAAGAAGTGTTTGTGGTGAAATTCACCACCTAAGCTGAGGACTTGAGGCGCATTCTGCAGAAGCAAGGAAACTGAGGCATGACAGTATCCAGTTGGGAAAAGTACTGATTCTTGATATGGAAGTCTCTTGGTAGAAGTACACAGCAGGAAATGTGGGTAAAAAAGAACAGTAACAATGGAACTGAGAGTAGATATATGAAGATTCTGGGAAAAATAAAAAGACCTTTAGACAGGATGTTTTCTAATAGTCATGATATTAAGAGGTCAAGACATTCTAGCAGAAACATAGTGATGTTACCATAATAATGCTAGGCTGGAATGCCAAGCCTGCAGGTCTCTCACTCCCTTATTTCCGAGTGATTGATTCTAATGCTTTTGATCAGCTGAAGTATCTCTAGTAGATGATTCAATTTGCCATAGTATAATGGTAGAAGTAATAACTGTATCTATAAATATTTCTCGTATTTAATTGAATTTTGAAATTATGGACATGGCTCTTTAGAACTTTAAATTGGTATTTTTAAAATGTAGCTGCAGATGTAACCCTAAATGTCTGGTTTGAAATTGCTTCATTATAGAACTGAAAGGAACACACAGAGAAATGGCAGATGAAATTAATGCATATGAACAGTCACCCCCACACATACTGATTCCCTATTTTAATTTCACTTTGCCTATGTGCTGATGAGGTAGTTACTTTGTTTTGATGATCTTTGAAAGCTCATTAAGAACACTCATTAAGCTTCACAATACGCAGTGAAGTATAGCTGCTGCTGTTACATGCGGGGTACAGTTCAATAACCTTTTCAGATGACAACAATTTGGTGGCAATCAGGAATAGTACCCCAGAGACTGAGTTACCAAAACATTATACAGATAAAAACAAACAGGGATGTTTGGTGTCAGGCTGATGTATTGTCTAGGCTGGCAAGACTATTGTACTTTAAGATGCTGAGAGTTAAACTTTGTCACAAAGGGATTGGAAACCAAATGAACAGTACTGACACTTCAGTTGTACTTGTGCAGATTGGTTAATTTAATATTATTCCCCTTCCTGCTGTTTCTTTCCTATTATTTGAGTCCTTTTATACACTTATTCTTTTTCCAAGGTCTATTTTTTTTTTTAACTACATTGTTTTCTGTCCCCTCCTCTCTCTCCTGGGACGAAATCTTTCAGGCCTTTTCCTAACCTCTGCCCAAACTTCCTGAATTTCTGGTAACTTGTGCAACACCACTGCTGCCAGCCTCCTCAGATCCTTCCTGAGAGACTTGGAGTATCTTGCATGGGGCTGAAAATGTCATGCCTTGGGATAAAATGTTGCATTACAATGTTTGACAGCTCATAAAGCACTTGAAAAACAGTGGGAGTAGGAGTTCACAAGCCAGCTTCAGCTCTGCTGAGGGATGAAGCTCGTACAAAATTCTGTTAGAGTGAATTTCCTTGTTCCTGTGTGGAGGAAAAGCGTGCTCATCCCTGCATGAGGAATGTAAAACTTCCTGTAAAATATTAGCTGAGAATTATCATGTGCAACTTTTATTGCCCACAGCAGACTCTTTCCTGTTTGCTTGATTTTGTCTCCTAGTCCATTGTTATCACTTGCTCACGAGACATCTATCCCTTTCTCCATGATGCTCAATCTGCTGTGGGAAATGTCCTCCTTTTGGTAGCTTCTGTCCTTTTTCAGCTCATTCTGCAATTAATATGGTTCCTGTCTCTGTCATCCTTTCCCCTCCCTGCTCCTTCCCTCCCTCCCCGGCATGTGCACTACAGCTGTTTGCTTTCTCTATTGCACATTTGATTCACTGACTTGGGTATCAATAAAAAAACCTGCCACGGATGAATGGGAGCGCAGCTGAGAAGATGACTGCTTCTTAAACGCTGCTTGCTTCACCATACCTATCTCATCTGGAGGGTGTGATGAGCCTTGGTACATTTTTGAAGGGCCAATAGAGGTTTGGGCAGTCCAGTTACAGATGAGGAAGACAGGAGGAAAAAGTGTTGGGAAGCGCTGTCAGTCGTAGCCTAGAGGGACTCAGAGGGAGGTTGTTCAGTTACTGCCCTTGGGCTGGGCAAGGAAGAAGGAAGTCCTCTCCTCCCTTTTCAACTCTGCGTTGTCAGAACAGGGAATTGAGCCAAACAGAGCCTTAAACAGGGACCTGGATGAGTCCTACTCAGTGTCAGCTGGGCACACGATTTGCTGAGAGTCTTCCAGCTAAACGATGAGAAATCTCCCTTTCTGTCGGTAATGAATAGAAGCCTAAAACATCAGGTTTTGTCTCTGATTTAGCCTTGTATATCAGCTATTCTGTTAACTGGGGCGGGTATATCTTGTAATTGTTGTGTAATTGTTGCTGGGCCTAGGTTTAGCTTTGAGCCAGCAGCGCTCAGAGCCTGAGGGCAAGTGAGTCACCCAAAGAAGAGGGAGCTGTGGCAGAGCTGGGCTTGAGCAGGGTAGGAAGAGATCATTACAGGAGATCTGTATCTGAAGGGAGGAAATGGTTTCCTTAGCCTTAACCGGAAGACCAGCCAGACTAGTGGCATGATGCTACAAGCATTATTTTGAATATTATCAGACATTATCCAAGGCTACAGTGAATAAAACTTTCCTGTATTTTTGTGAATCAATGAATTAGAAAAAATAATTATTTGGATTTCTTTGCAAGCATCATATTGATATTTATATGCTGCTAACTAATTCCTTTTTCAATTCTGACTAATGGGTATATAACTTTTTAAAAATTGTATTCAGCCCCAGTTATAGTGAAACTAACTTTTCTCAGTTGCCAAAAGAAATTTAAAACTTTTGGTAGTCTGCATGGCTTTTGAGGGGAATGAGAGATCATCAGACTAACTTAAATTAGAAGTGCAGCTGGGAAAATGAAGGCTTTCCACCTTACAGTGTTCCTGTATTTGTCATGTTTATTATTTGAGAATACTCTATTTCAGCTTAAGAACAATCAAAGTCTTTAATATTACATCAATTCCATATTAAAGCAGATTTTCCTGGCTGTTTGAGTTATTGTTTGGGTTTCCAATAAAGTTTTATTGCATCTTTACATGACCTCTACCTTGAGATGGCCATTACTTGATATAGCATGTTGGTGTTAGAGAGGATTACCTTGCACCATGGAAGACAACATCCGGTAGAGAAACCTGATTCATCCCAGACAGGCAAATCTAGCAAAATGGAGTATAACTTCAGTAAGCAATTCAGATGCCTGAATCTCACTGAAATGCCTGTAGTAGCAAAGTCAAAGGCCCATCTTTCCCTCTATCTCATCTCAATTTTGGTGGGAAAGTGACTGAGAAGGATGTAGAAATAAAGCAAGCATAGACAGTGCCTCCCCTTAACGTTCTCCTAAATTCCACTGCACTCCAGGATGTCCCTATGTTGAAATCGGTGTGGGATTTCCTGAACTGGGCATGATTTCCATGTGGGTAGGAGGCATACATGTCAATTATTTACGTGAAAAAACACTTGGTATAAGCTTTGTCTTACCCACTTCCTTCACTTCAACCACGTGTTCTGCAGGCAATGAATGAGAAATTCAGTTTAATATTGGACTGTTTTAAAAAGAAAAGATTTGCCTCTTTCCAGTTGTTCAAAATATGCTGTGTTAATTCAGATCAACCAGAACTAAATACCTATTTTCAGCTTTTTTTTTTTTTTTGATAAAGTTGGATTTTGTGCTGGATGGGAACAGAGAGTCTGATTTTGCAGAAGCTGCATATTCTGAAAGTCAGTCTTCCCTAAAGAAAATCTTTAGCTATCTCCCATCCTGCTCATGGAAACACATCCAAAAAAGAGATGGTAGTGATTTTTCAACAACCAATGCTGAGCTCCAAATAATAAATCAATAATCCTTTAGCAAGATTGAAGTAATTTTGTTCTTTGGTAGGCTGGTTTGTCACAAATTGTTAGGAGGATTTATTTCCCTTTGGGACCATGACACTGCTGCCATGACAACAGTTATTCACAAAGCCTGATTCATCCCATGATATGTAAAATTATGGAAACTGTCTAGGATGTTATGGAGTATTATATCTTTTTTTCCTTTTGTTAGTAATTTAACTTGGTGGGTGAATAATAATAACACAGTTTGGAAGCTTTCAGATCTCTACTTTGAGACTTGCTGTCCTATATGGAAGTTTTCTTGCAGAAAGGTCCAAACGTGTTTTGTACATGATAAATCCTTGCAACAGCGTTAGCAGAGGCCCAGGTAATTCAACAAAATTGGTTTACGTGTGTGACCTTCATTCCTATTTTTTATGAACCAAGGTCATCTACTTTTACATTTTGGGCAGAAAGTGAATGTTAGCACAGCTCAGTCACTACCATATGCTTGTTCTCAGACCATATGACAAATAGAGTGTATTTCCTAGGCATTACGGGGGACTTTCAATAGTAGAGAAGTTTGTTTTGAGCTGAAGAAGCATGAAAACAGTTCCCATCCAAGTTTCATTTTTGTACGAGAAATATTGCAGGTTACAGTGCAAGCCTGATATCAACTTGATAAGTAATGCTGGTCTTCTCAGCCCTTGCCATCAGATGTGTAATTTGTCAATTAAGAGTTTGCATGAAGCCCTTGCATTTCAGCAGTTCTCATTTCCCATTTGATAGTTTTTTTTAAAAAGGACAAGTAAGAGTTGGCATTGTTGACACTTTTTCTTAAGTAATTAAAAAAATAAAACAAAGGAAAAAAAAACCCTTTCCCATTTCCAAAGTCTTTTATAAGGATTAATTGAACCTTCCAGTGACTTGTGCTGGGTGGACAAGTTGCAGCAACTAGATCACAGAGTTTGTACTCTCAGTTTCCACATATTTTTTGCACAGTGATGTGGAGAATCTCTTACTTTATCCTTACTGTACTCTGTATCAGGCAGCTTGGGGTCTGAGAAGGTAGCCATGTGTAGGTTTGGGAGCAGTTATTTAGCTGGTGGTAACACCTGCTCCTGAACATCAGGTCTTCCTTACTGATGAGGGGAAAGACTGAACTAAATGATATTTTTTAAGCAAGGTGGTTTGGCCCATGTGCTATCAGTTAGACCACATCCAAATCAAACTAGTGTTTGTGCTCTTCTGCTGCTCTGCTTGGAATCACTCAACGGTACTTTAACAGTCTGCTGTCTGGACTGTGTGCTGCATGCCTGGGTTTTTAAACTCCCTCTGTTTTTTTGGATCAGCTACATAGCTACCGAATCTACAGTGGCCACTGACCCCTTGTCTTATGAGAGTAGAGTCTGTCACATCCCTTCCTGAAGTGGGACCTTCTGAGTCAGTGCCAGTGAGTGCTGTGCTATTCCTGAAAGATACCTCTATAAGGATACGTGGTCCCACTGAGGTTGTTCTGGTGTGTAGTTTTCAAGAACAGAAGATTGTTAAATCAAATTGAGACTTTGCACTGAAGAACAGTGGTTCATTTTAGACATTTTATATTCATTTTAGACTGGGCAAAGTGGTAATGTACACGTCTGCCATTCCTCATAGCTAGTGAGTTCCTACTCTTGTGTGCCCTTTGGACTTTGAATTGGGATCCTTTCAAATTTTCAGGTTTCCTTTAGTGTGCTGAGCATCTCTAAATCCAGTAATTAATTGTTCTTTGACCCCATCAGTCTCTGAAATTTCCTCTTTTTATCCTCCATTTTTCTGGGTCCCTTATTTTCTGAACATATAGACTTCATCCCTTTTAGGAAAGTTTTATTTCTCTCCTCTCTCTGCCCCTTCCTGTCCTTATAGACAAGGCAGAAAAAAACTGGTTTCATAGGTTCCAAGTTTTCTGTTTTTCTGTGTTGTGGCCATCCCCATGGTAGCCATTAGGACTGTCCATTGTTTCCATCTTGTAGAAACTTGCAGTCTCTGGTAGTAACAAAATTGTGTGTATCATGCTATTGGCCTTCAGTATTGCAACGACTTCCTTAAATCAACCAGATTTAATAAGTTCTGAGATAAATTGCACAAACATGCATTTAACTCCATTTACCAGCACTGTTGGGGCCTGGCCATCCAGCCAGCTGTTTATCCAGCCCGGAGTACGCCTGTCCAAGCCAAGAGCTGACAGATTCTCCAGGAGAATGCTGTGGGAAATGGTGTCCAAGGCTTTAGTAAAGTCCACGTAAACACTGTCCACAGCCTTTCCCTCATCCACTAAGCGGGTCACCTTGTCATAGGAGATCAGTTTAGTCCAGCAGGACCTGCCTTTCATGAACCCATGCTGGCTGGGCCTAATCACCTGGTTGTCCTGCATGTGCCGCATAATGACACTCAGGATGACCTGTTCCATGACCTTCCCAGGCACTGAGGTCAGACTGACAGGCCTGTAGTTCCCTGGATCCTCCTTCTGGCCCTTCTTGTAGGCGGGTGTCACATTTGCTAATTCCCCAGTCAAGGGGGACCTCCCCAGTCAGGCAGGACTGGTGATAAATGGTGGAAAGTGACTTGGTGAGCACTGCCACCAGCTCTCTCAGCAGCTTTGGGTAGATCCCATTTTTTCTTAAGTGTTTGCTATGTCCTAACTTCTGCTTCCCTGTGTGGGGCATGATGACAGTAAATTAGTATGGCATTTTCAATAATGCAGGACTAGAACTGCTCTCAGTGAGAATGCCTGGACAGAGATCTGTGGCTATGTAATATGGATGCCACTGAAAATCCATCTCAAATCTGAGTTGCAATTTTTTTTTTTTTTAAAACTTTTAAAAACCTGTTTAAGACTTTTGTCCCTCACCCATTTTCTTGGGTAACTGCTCCTTTCTGTCTGACAGGTTGTCTTAAAACTGGTTTTGATCTAACCTGTCTGTACCCTGCACAGCAATCCATCCTGCCCCTCATTGTTTACAAAGCTGATACAACACTGGCAGCAGCAAAGGACAATGTTGAGACTTGCCTGTGGAAGAGGACAAAGTTGGACTTGCTGTTGGCAGTGTAATTAAGTGATATTAAATACACCTCAAAAAACCTGTGTGCATGTATGACAGCATGCCCTTGTTCCATTGTTGTATCTTTCTTATAATTTTCCCCTTTTGTTTTCCATGGAAGGGGAAAAAAAAGCTTATACTTCATTTGAATAAAATTATTTTTTTACATTAGAAACTTCGGGAAAGTTGCTGTTTCTCAACCAGTTCTAGGTATACCTCAATTCTTTGCTTGCTCAATTATTGTAACAACTTAGGATGGGACATTTATTTCTTGAATCCTTTACCATGCTTCTTGTGGTATGTTCAAGCATAAGCTTGCAATTTCCACTGTGTGCACAAACAGTTTTCTGACATTTCTGCCCAGCTCAGTGAGCTGAGACTCTCAGGAACTTGAGTTTAGGACTACAGGGGCAGTGAATATGCAAGGCTAATAACCTATTGCTTTACTGTAACACATATGCTAATATAACTCAGCCTTCTCTTGTTTGCATATTTTCTAGGGAACCTTATTCAAATTCATTAATTTTCATTGAGCAGTGAATATTAAGCATTGCCACTACTTAATACTTGAAATGCTGCCTTGCATAAGCCTCATTGCTGTACTAGTTAACTTTCAGCTGGATTTTTTTTTTGCCTGCAGTATTGCCTGTGTCTGTCATCTTCACATTAATGTTTTTATTCAACTTTGTTAAAGAAGGACCTACTGTAAGAACCATCATTGATGGAAGAGAAAGTGGATAAAAAATCAGTCAGTAATGAAGGAATAAATGAGTTTTAAAAAAATTCTAAGAGACAAAAGTTAAATTAAAACCTATATCTGGCTCCTTTTTTCCTTCCTCCTCTTCGGACACAGCATTGCAATTATTTTGAGGCAAGGGGAGAGAATAATTTTAAAAGACAGTAAAAATATGTGCTACAAAAATTTCATCTACAAATAGTTGCAGATATGTTGTTGCTGGATTATACATCAGCCCTACATGCTGCACACAGCTGCTTAAACTGAAGCTAAGATGCAACTTGTACTGAGTTAAGGTTAATGTCTTTGCCTACTGAAGTACCATTTGGGATGTATATCAAACCCCCATGCTGATTGCTTGGATATTAAATACCAGTGGTTCAGTAAGACCATACAAGCTTTTGCAGAAATTACTCTTCAGCTCAGTGCAAATAGGGGAAGGGTAAAATTTTGTGATATTTCTTTCCAAGGTAATGTTCTCTTGTGGTAAAACTCTTTGCGATGTGAGGCCAGAAGGATACTTTAGAGTGCAATCTCATTAGAGAGCTGAAACTCAAATAATTTAATTTATAAATTGAAAACTTTATTTTTCAAAACAGTTAAGTTGGAAGGGTCAATGGTTGCCAGATTAATTTGGTCTAAAAGGCAAAAAGAAAGCCCAGAATAGTGAAAATAGCACAGAACTAAATTTGTACTGAGTTCCACTGGTTGACACCTGATGGCTCTGATATGTATGCTTCAGAAAATGTACAGAATCCTGTTTGCTTTTGAATTTAGCTTGGTAAAGACTGTACTTTGTACTTCATCTCTGGTTTTTGTTTTTGTCCAATATACCAATATGTGTGCTCTATAGATTAAATCATGGGAGTTGTCTGAAATACAGTATGAAATATGCCAATACTTATATTAATGGATGTTTTACTGTGTTTCATGAACCATCTTTAGTTGCTGTCTTTCATTGAGAAGTTTTATCATCTAAGAGTTAATAAAAGGATAACTCATAGGCATTCATGTGTGTGTTATCACTAATATAAAGAAGTTAGGTGTTTTGATAATGTTGTTTTGATTTCAAAATGCAAACTGTTTTTACCACGTAGAATATAATCTTCTCCCTGTATCACAGTTTCTATAGTACATTAAATTGTGAAACAGCTTTTTGTATTCTCGCAATTGCTTATTTTTTTCCTCTCATTTTTTATGATTTTTGGGAAAGCCCCAAATCACCCAGTTATTATGCTAACTTATTTCAAGGATTATACTTTCTTATTCTGTGCTTTTATAATTTTCCTCCCTGAATTCAGCACATTTTTACAAAATAATTATTTCTGAAAATGCATGCTGTGTGTATACTTGTTCTGTAAGTCAGCCAGTTCGAGGGAGAATTAATGTAAATGTTGAATCAGAGCTGAGAAACTCCAATTTCAACTACTTCTTCCCCATGCCTGTCTCTGGGATTTTTATTTTTTTTCATCTGCACAGTAAAGATATTCTGATACTTGTCTACAATAGGGCAGTCACTTAAATAGAAAAACTGCTGAACACTTTAGTTGGGAAGATAGAGTTATTAATGTCTAGATATTTCATTAATATCAGTTGAATTGGATGGATGATTTTAAATTGTACTACTTTCATTACACACTTCATAGCAATGGATTTCATTATCAGTTCACACTGAAAAGTGGGTGCACAAGGGATGCATTAACCATATCCTGTGTGTAGGGAAGGCACGTGCGTTTTCTTTAAGAGAAAACAAAAGCTTATAAACTGCCAGAAGAAATGAACTTATTTAAATCCCCAAAGTCTCAGCTCAGATTTCATTAAATATTTGAGTTCTTAAGATGCTGCTGTATATTGGATTTTGAATGAATAACATAGAAGATAGTCTGGGGAAAGTCCTTGTCCCAGACACATTATTTTCAGCTGCTCAACTTGACAGAATTAGATACAGCTTCAGAGCCATCAAACTAATGCATTTAATGAGTAAGTAAACTTTTCTAACAGAACAGCTTTTTCCTCTTGGTGTTGAGTTCCCAGCCACAACCTCTGTGTTACACTGAAGTTACTAAACAGCACCTGTCAGCACAGCACTCTGCTACATGCATCACGCTGAAATCTTTGTGAAATTGGTATATAACAACTAATTATTACTCTTAAGATTACTAGATCAGCATGGAAGTTTTTTTCTGATACTGAGTTTATGCCGTTTGAATAATTTCACATTTCAACAGCTGAATATAGAAACCTTGAAAAAATTCTGTTTGGAGGTAATTTTTTGACTACTCTCTGTTGTGTGTATCCTGTTCTTGTTTTCATGAAACAGCTTGTTACTGCTACTTATTCCTCTGAAAGAAATACTGTTTTGCTTTGGAACATTAGAATGGTAAGAGGGCAAAACAGCAGGAACAAATGAAGTCCAGCCAACTCTGGTTAAGAAGAGGAAAAACAAACTAGAAGGTTGTTAATCAACATGCAATTAGCACATTCATGTTGTCCCAGAAACTTATGTTGAATACAAGGCATGTAAAACAAGGACTGTCTTTGCTGGTGTGGCCATCTTCTTGTGTTTTCATTTCTTCAGACTTGGCCTAAGTATGGTGCAATACCAGGTGGCTCCTGGACTACTTGCCAGGTGATTGCTTTTCTTCTACTTGTCTGCCTTGGCTCAATGCACCTGTGGCTCACACTCCTCCTGGCATAGTCCTGAGGATCAAAGGTCAGGAGAACATGAGTATCTAGGATATGGAAAAATTCTGCTAGGTGCTTCTTGGTCGCTAAAGACTATACAGTAAATACTTTTGTTCTAGTGTGAATGGTTGTGAAGGATCAAGGGTTTAAATAAAAGAGCCATGAGATATACACACATGGGTATAAACACGCAGGACATAATACAGGCAAATCAAAACTGTTCCTGGATGTATCTGTAGTGTGTATTCCTTCTGCTTGAGCATGCATTGTTTGGGCTTCTCTTTCACTGTTCTGCAGCTTGATGAAGAATTGTTACTTGTGCTGTTAAATTTGATAGCTTAATTTCATGGTTTACGAAGGAGTAAGCAAAAAAGCAAACATGGTTCCATTTAAGGTACTTTGTTCATTGTTGGATGAATGTAATGAAGTGGGGGCCAATCCAATTAGGGATAGTGAAGTTATATTTTTAAACAAGCCCTGTTTAGCATCTCAGTTTGTGTAGAATCATTTTATGACAGAAGTGGAAAAATGTCAGCTTTAAACTTGACACATTTTATGAGGTTTCACCTAGTTAATGATACCGCCAGCTTCTGAGGGGGGAAAAATCTTGTATGTTCTTCAGTTTTAGTGGTGTAAATGTATGGGTCACTGCTTCTTATAAATGTTCAGTTTTGAGCTTACTGCAAAAAAATGGATTAGTCCAACTGATTCTGAAAGGTGCTTTTGTGGAATCTATTAAGAACTCCAGGGATAAAGATAAACAATATTACTTTTTTCTACTGTTTCTTTTTTATATTACTTTTTACCCATTTGTGCCTTCCCTCTTCTCTCCTGTGTCAGCGCAGCTACCTGTTAACCATAAAAGTCTTGGTCACCCTAAAGCTAAACCACGTGCTATATTCCATATTTGACAATGGCCTGAAGCAAATGTTTACAGAAGACTGTAAGCGGGCATGTACAGAACAATGCTTTTTCTGACGTAGCCTCCCAGCTTCTGGCATGGTGATATGCATTGCAAATTAAACTAGTGGTTTGAATTCCAAATATCTGCTTTGTTTTGGGTTAATTCCAGAAGTGTCCAAACAAGGAAAATAACAAATGAGTAGGTTCTCCCGATTCTAAACATGAAAACAGTCTCCGCTCTTGCTACTTTAGTCTTGATAAGTAAAGCACTGCTGCTTTGCAGGCATTATGAAGAAGTCCTATAAATGTTGTGAATATCCTTTCACTTAATAGTGCGTTTCAGTAAGGTGTTATCCTCAGGACAACACAGGCTTTTCCAATAAAAATGAACAACTATAAATCTTTTTTTTATAGTAAAATATGAGTTATGTTAGTGCTTCGTGGGTAGCAGAATAACTTCCCAGGTGCTTCATGTGATTAGAGTTTAGAATGGAATGTGAACAACGAGGTCTTTATTTCTGCTGGATGAAAATTAAGTTATTTGTTACACTATACCTATTAAAATATAGAATTTTATGCTGCTGCTTATTTAGTATCTGAGCTCATGCTACTTTTGCAGCACTTGTATTTAGAATACAATTAAACATGTACAGTTTTGAGCTTTATTATGCGTATTTCTTCACAAGACTTGCAAGAAAACAACTAAAATGGACTCTGGATAAACAGGTTGATGAATAATCTGTGTTCCAAACAGGTACGATAACAGCAATTGCTGAGACACGCTCTCATAGCCTGTGGCATCTTGTTAATGGAACACAGTGTAATCATTTTACATGTGTCCTAAACTAGTTCTTATAATGTCATCTTTGTGGGCATATTTACTTGAAAATCAACAAAATTCCTGCTAAGGGCAGGAGTCCTTGTAATGAATACCCATAGGTCTGTTTTTTTCCCTACAAATTTGTTAGTAGTTGGCTTAAAAATTGGTCTTAAAATCCATGCATGTAGTATAACTGTGCATGTTCTCATTATTCATATACCTTTCTATATCTTTGTAACTGCTTTGTTTGTCTGGACAAGTAGTGTGGAGTATCTAGGCTTCATGATAAGCATACCTGCTCTTTGTGTAAACCTGGTATTTGAATTGGGGATTTTGATGACTGACTTTAGCAAAGAATTCAGATAGCTAACCTCATAAGGAAGTGTAAATTTCAGTGCCTAATTTCCAAGTTTGCTTTTTTTTATGTCCCTTTAAAGTAAGTCTGTCTCTCCTCCCTCCTCCTCCCCCCACTCCAGTCTTTGTCAAGAAACAGATTTTAAAGGGGTTTGTAATTTTGATGGGAGTTCAGTCCTTTGTCTTCACTGGTCTTGAATGAAACCCAGCTGGTCTTTATGCTTTCTAACTAATTTGTTTCGACTATAAAACAACAGGATGAGGAGCTGGATTAAGGTATTCTACACATTTCTCAGAGGCCAACAAACAGCTTTTATTTGGTAGTGTAAAGGATGTGAAAAACTATGCAGAATTAGACCCTAAAGCCAAGTGATAACAAAAAGTGACCAAACACGTATCTAGTTCTGCGCTAAAACCAAACAACTCTCCACTCAAAACAGAATGACAATGTAATTGCACAAGGAAGAAAGAGGTAGGAGTGCAACTAGTACATTTACGCATACTAACATTTAATATTGATTTGCTGTTAGCTGTCTTGCTATCACTTTATGCATCCAAGCTGGTTTAGTATATATGACATTTACATGCTTTTACTAAATTGCTATTTAAAGGAAATATTTGCTGTTGTACTTTTGAAGGAGGGCTGAGCTAAATGAAAATCATGGCTTGTTTTCTGAGACTCCTTGTTTAATTTCTGCTGCATGTGAATATGGTAACTTTCCTCAGGCAGCTGGTAGCTAATGTCATGGTATGCATGAGGGAGTGCAGCTCTGAATTTTAATGAATGCCTCAGCATCAGAGGTTTAAGTCTACTGATGTTCCTCTTCTTTATCCAACCTGACATTTATCACACAAAAAAGTAAGCTGTAGGGCATAGTTTTCCTGGGGGAGAGGATGTGGAATAAGAAACTTGCATGTGGCTGTGGTTTGTGATGATGGTTTTCTGTTGCAGACACGGGCTCTGTCCCAGTTTGCTGCTGGCTGGTGTGAGGATTTCTCTGTGCCAGCAGGTGTGACTCAGTAATTGCTGAAACCAACAGGAAACCTCCCAAATGAACGGCAAGCCTATTTGTGTGAGAACCATTCANTCACTGGTGGCAATAACTGCTGTTGTTTCCCCACTCTATTTTGTCATCGTATCTTTGCCTTGCTGTTGAGAGGCTGCTTAAGTGGAGCTACTTTCTTATTGCTCACAGTAAGTCCACATTTGTGCAATTTTGTGGACCAGCTGGGGTTGGCCACAGTTTTGTGCAGTTAAGACTTGCCCAAGGAAGTGCTGTCAACACCATACTTTTATTTTTCCATAGCTGTTGATAGTGGAAGATTAAGAAGTCCTCCAAATGGTTTCTACCACCTCAGGACTAATCTTTTTTTTTTCCTGTAGAGAATGCAAAAGTGTTCTCAGCAGTAGGGGAGAACACACGACTA
>VZSZ01009354.1:0-11225 GCA_013398815.1 Ibidorhyncha struthersii | reverse complement strand
TCTGCTGCTCCTTCCTCCTCGGGGGGAGGACTCCTCACACTCTTCCCCTGCTCCAGCATGGGGTCCCTCCCACACGAGGCAGTTCTCCATGAACTTCTCCAATGTGAGTCCTTCCCACAGGCTGCAGTTATTTATGAACTGCTCCAGCGTAGGTCCTCTCCACAACGTGCAGTCCTTCAGGAACAGACTGCTTCAGTGTGGGTCCCATGTAGGGTCACAAGTCTTGCCAGCAAACCTGCTCCAGTGTGGGTTTCTTTCTCTATGGGGCCACAGGTCCTGCCAGGAACCTGCTACAGCATGGGCTCTCCATGGGGTCAGAGCCTTCTTCGGGCACCCACCTGCTTCAGCATGGGGTCCTCCACAGCCTGAAGTTGGATATCTGCTCCACTGTTAACCTCCATGGGCTGCAGTGGGACAGCCTGCCTCACCATGATCTTCACCACGGGCTGCGGGGCAATCTCTGCTCCTGGAGCATCTCCTCCTTCTTTACTGATCTTGGTGTCTGCAGGCTCATTTCTCTCACATATTCTCGCTCCTCTCTCCTCTGGCTGCTGTTGAGCAGTAGTTTTTCCCCTTCTTAAATATGTTATCCCAGAGGTGCTATGACCACTGCTGATGGGCTCAGCCTTGGCCAGCAGTGGGTCTGTCTTGGAGTCAGCTGGCATTCGCTCTGTCAGACACAGGGGAAGCTTCTGGCATCTTCTCACAGAAGCCACCCCTGTAGCCCCCCCACTACCAAAACCTTGCCACGCAAACCGAATACAAGGAGGTAAAACTCCTGTTACGAACTCAGTATTTTGTGTTCAGATATGAAAGATAGCTCTGCTTCTGTATGTCTCCAAGAAGCTGGGAAGAAGAGATTACACTTCTAGTTAAGGTGGCAACCTTTGCTGTTCCTGGCTTAAGCCAAAACAGCCTCTCTGCAGCGTCTCATTTGGTGTTGTAACCAAGGTTGGCATTACTCTGAATCTATTTTTAGGGAAACCGCTTAACTTTGAGATTGTAAATACTGTTATTTTTATGGCAATTAACAAGGTAGTTGGAATTTGGCAGAAATAATAATGTAAAAAGCTGCTATCTAAAGTGATCTTAATGTCCCAGGCCAAAGTTTGGATTTACTTGCGTGCTGTCTCAGTGTAAGCAGATCATGATGCAGTTTAACTCTGTCAGACTGTCAGAAATCATGTTTTATTAAGAGTATTCCCAGGTGAAGGTGACTGAAGAAGCAGCATCAAGTAGGCAGTGTTTAACATCTGAGGAAACAGGCAGCTCGCAACAAGACCCAGTTCTTCCTCTATGTGGTTTCCTGGGCACAGAGGTGAAAGCTGGCTAACACCAGGGTCTCTCTGCCTTAGCAGGTGTCTAAGCCTTCTACATCATGGAAATTCAGTACACATAATGATTCCTATCTAGTCCTTGAAAAACTCATTAACTGATGAACAGAAGCAATGGCAATGATTAAAATTTTTAATTTTAACAGGTGGGTGTAACCTATTTAAATGCTATGGGACTTTTATATATGTGAATCTTACCACTAGAATCTATATTTCTGCTAGTATCAAAGGACATCTCTCATTTCTTTAACCTGAAGCTGTTGTCTGAATTTGATATGAATTCACAGATAATATTGATCATACTGAAGGTCTTGCTGTTCACTGAAACTCGTTATTCACAGAAAGATTTCTCTTAGCCATGGTGGTGAAGGTCACCGGTCTTAACGTCAGAGCCTTGTAGATTAGAAATCTTGCTATAAATGGATTGGTTTATTCTTTCTAGTTCTCTTTTGGTTGGATTTATTCTTTTTGGGTGTCACTGTGTTACTCAGATTTGAAAACATTCAAATTCGGAAGGAGCCTTAGGCACCAGTTGGAAGTGGTTTCTGCTTTGCACTGACATTTCCTCTCGGGTTCAACCAATTCTTCCAAATATTCATAGATCTCTGAAAATATGATATGAGCTTCTAATTTCCATTTATAGCTGCAAAATCATGACATGCATTGGTCTTGGGTTTTGTTATGGTGTAGGTGTCTCCTTGCTACTCCTCAACTGGTAGATTCAAGAAAGAGCTAGAACTAGAGACATGCTTTAAGGGTGGACTCTCAGTTCTCTATGTAGACTGTGTGTGTATTTATCAGTGTGTAGTAGGTAGAATTGTATTAGCTGAATGAATAGGAAGGAGACATTGTTATAAATGTTTTCAGGTTGTGTCTATGTACCTTGCCTTATCAAATGATTTTTATACATTTGTTCCATAGTAGAGCTATTGAACTTGGCATGCTTTTTTTTGGGTAGTGATTTTTTGCTTATTTGATTCAAAATTGACAGAAGCTTTACCATAAAAATATTCAAGAAAAAACGTTTCCTGATTGAGTTTTAGATTTTTCACTGGAGTCTCCAATGTACAGTATTATTTTTGCTCACTTACTACTGTGGCTACAGGAGCAGTCAGCAGCAAAATGTTCTTACGTGAGCCTTTCAGCCTTTTAACTTGGCAGAATGGGATATAAAACCTTTGCTGAGGTGGTGAGTCAGATCAATAATATGCACATTTGACAGAAAAGATGGCTCATACCATGTGAACTGCAAATAAATTTGTAAATCCATGGATGGTTTTCAACATATTAACTTAAACTCCGTTTAGAGTCATAGAATGGTTTGAGTTGGAAGGGACATTAAAGATCATCTAGTTCCAACCCCGCCGCCATGGGCAGGGACACCTCCCACTAGACCAGGTTGCTCAAAGCTCCATCCAACCTGGCCTTGAACATTTCTAGGGATGGGGCATCCACAACTTCCCTGGGTAACCTATTCCAGTATCACACCACACTCACAGTAAAGAATGTCTTCCTAATATCTAAATCTAACCTCTTTCAGTTTAAAACTGTTACCCCTTGTCCTGTCGCTACACTCCCTGACATAGAGTACCTCCCCATCATTCCTGTAGGTCCCCTTTAGGTACTGGAAGGCTGCTATAAGGTCTCCCAGGAGCCTTCTCTACTCCAGGCTGAACAACCTCAACTCTCTCAGTCTGTCCTCATAAAAGAGGTGCTCCAGCTCTCTGATCATCTTTGTGGCCCTCCTCTGGATTCGGTCCAACAGGTCCATGTCTTTTTTATGTTGGTGGGTCCAGAGCTGGATGCAGTACTGCATGTGGGGTCTCACGAGAGCAGAGCAGAGGGGCAGAATCCCCTCCCTTGACCTGCTGGCCACGCTGCTTTTGATGCAGCCCAGGATACAGTTGGTGTTCTGGGCCGCAAGCACACATTGCCGGCTTATATCCAGTTTTTCATCTACAGCAGCAGCTGAAGTGTGTCATTTGTTGTCTTCTCCATCTGCACTTTTAAAATCTACTGAGCCTGTAGTGACAGAACAAAAGATTGCAGATTTCAGTGTTTACATCTACTGAGAAGCTTTAACACGCTTCAGAAATGATCTCCACAGGATGTGTGTCCCTTTACATATAACCCTTCATTTTCACGAGGTGGAAATCAGAATGTAATCTGAACTGGAACTGCTCTGTATTTCTCGCTTGTCTATTTCAAGTTATCTTTTTCTTTTGACCACCCACGAGGACTCTCTGTGGTTTCTCTCCGGCAGCTCCCTGCTGCTCCAAGGCACTCCAGGCTGTTATGTAGCAGACAGATCCTGGCAGAGCGTGGGTGTAGAGCAGCAAGTCTGCTAATCAGCTGTGTGGCCCTCATTATGTCAGAAGTGCCCTCTGCCCCTGAACACACACCATGAAGTGTCCTAATCCAAAGAGAATATAGAATACTTGGTGCAAGGGCAAGGAAGAAGGGAACATCTGGAAACACCATAATGAGCAGTGTACTTTACTAAAATAGACTTCTACCAAAAAAACCCATCTAAGTAGAGTCTCTTGAGATATGCAGACTCTTCTTCCAGGGCTTTCCCTCGCACCAGACAGCTAAAATGTTCAGAAAGAAAATGTGGCTTATATTAACATATTGTGCTTTTTTTAAGTGTGAAAGAAGACTTGTTACCAGATAATCAGCCAATTCTCATACCAGAGATATAATGAAGTTGGTGTGATCTACATCATCTTGAGAATGTGGGATTAAAATTCTATTCTGATAAGAATTTGTATCAGAGAATAGAAGCATGTATGTGTGTGCTCAAAGTCCAGGACTAAGCATCAGAAACGTACTCGTTATGTTTCATAACACAAGTGTTTATGTTCCTTTTTGCTCCCTTTCAAGAATTGTCTTTTCAATTCACCACAACCTTATACCTTATTTTCTACATATTTTTCTGTTGCATGGGAAATAAAAACAGAGATTACAGAAATTTCAGAGGAATTTCTAATCAGGGCAGGAATGGGTCAGGAAAAGATGTTGCAATATATTATTGTATAAAAACATATCAATTGCTTTAATACAACCTGACTCAATAGCTAAAGAAAATCACTGCCATCTTAAAACTACTTGCAGGCCATGTTGTTATGAGTTGATAGTTTTACATTTCTGCTTTGCAGGTCTCTGTACTGAAAGCAGCAGTCCGGCAACTGCTATCTTTGTTAACTATTTAATGAAAGATAAAGGAGTGAATATGGAAGTGTTGATCTGTAGTCCCATGTGTACAAAAATACAGCTATACAGCTTTTCTTTTCGCTGGTTTTGGATACATGGCAAAACTACAGTGAATGTGAACCTTTAATGCCGTGTTTTACATGGACTCTGAATAGGACCCTGGACAGAATGAACATCTCTTAGGTATAGTTGGCATTCAGAGAACAAGAAAGCTCAACTTGTAATGGGGTTCCTGGGACAAGAGCTTCTGGATGGACCTCAAACAACCACAAAGGCAGATAAATGAACAACATCACAAGGATACTGTGGTAAAGCACTGGATACCATTTTTGCCAGAGGTCTGGTGTTTACCTGCCTGAATAAAGGAGGCCTGCTTTCCTTCAGATGAAATAAATACTGGTGTAGCTGCTAGCAGCTCCATCCACCCTCTGCTTGACACTATGGAGCCATTCCCTCAGCAAAAAGTCTCTTTACGCCTCTCAGGTTTATCTGTAGTCAATTTCAGAAGCACATACCATCAGTGGGGACAGTGTGGGGAATGTTGCAGAATACTGTTAACAGCTGAACTGTGGCTCTTCCCCAAACATCACACCACAGATAAATTGGAGCAGCCAAGAACATACATCACAAAAAATTTCCTCTTTTTTGAAAGATACAACATTAGAACTACATAATGCAGGTTGCCAAGAGCAAAGCTTCAGTGGTAGAAACTGCAACTGATTGGTGCAGCAGTGTTGCAAAGACTGGAGAATGGCAGATTCTGCTTGCCTAGGTACTGCATTGCAATTTTTTTTTGTACCCTCATAATGAAAGATAAAGCTATTTCACTGTATGCAGCACCCTCAAGAATAGTAATTTTTAGTGATTTAAACCAGGGAACTCCTTTCATAAATCTTGCAAGTTTTCTTGTAATAGAGATTGAAAATGGCAGCTTCTACTTAACTGTATCTCTGGCAACGCTGGAGCACCAGTGTTTGGCTGTTGTATAAGTGGTTCTCCAGGTTTAGCATTAAATAGATTTTCAGACTGTGAAGGCAAGATGCCTGTTAGCCTATCTATCCAGGATGCTAAGGTCTAGGGTACTTTGTCCATTGTGACCTATACATAATTTGTTTATCTTTTCTGTTGCTGTTTCAGTGCTAAGTGTTTCAAAGCGTAAAATCATGAAGTTCCTACTGAGAAAGTAATGGTGAAATAAAAGGTCAAACCTTTTAGTACAGTGGCAGGTAAACAGTGAGTTTTAGCTGCCACCTTTAAATTTGTGGTAGATGTTATTTGCACTGTTAGGTACTCTGCTTCATGTCCACTTTCACTCTCTTTTCTGAGTTTCAGACTAGAAGGTATTTAAAGTATTTTAGTTATAACTGCTCCCTCTCTTGCTTACACAGCTCTGCTCTCTTCCATTGCATGGTCAGACAGGTTAGTCTGGATTTTGCACTGAAATGGAAGAGAAGCACTCACATGAACAGAGATTGGTCTCGGTGATTAAATGTCAGACGATGTGAATCACCATCCAAAGAACAGCACATACAGGGAGTTCAGCCTCCCCAAGGACCGCTGACTCACTTCTGATGCCCTGCTTATCAGAGGGCTGGATTGAGAGCCAAGGCTGTTTGAACAGTCTGTGAGTTATGGCTAATGCTTGGCCTGTAACAAGGAGGCTCTAACTAAGCGTGCAAACCCAGACTGTTCCTGTGCGGCTCTGCTCAGCTGGCAGCCTGCTTGGCAGGCTTTTGCTGAGTGAATTGCAGTGAGCTGTTTGAAAAATGAAGGGATGCTGCACGGAATGAAGGGTTAAACACTGACTGTGTGTGAACTAGAAAGTGTCTTCAGGTGTGGGCAGCAGAGTGGGAAGTGAGTAAACAGAAGCACTGGAATATGCAACGTTTGGGAATTATGGGATGGTACCAGACCGTTACCTCAGCACAACTCAATCACATCTTCACTCAGCTAACATACTTAGCTGCCTCTTCACTGAAAAGTGGATCATTTGGAGCCTGTATAAAGGAAAGACATGGACTTTAGCTTGTATCTACACTTGCGGAGGCTCAAAGAGCATATTCAGTAAATGCACGATTACAATGAAAGGTTTAAGGACTGTTGCTAAAACCAGTGTAGGAGCAGAGGACCAGCCTGAAGTGTCAAAATAACCCCTAGCAGTCTCAGGAGCAAGGAAACTATTGCTACTAACTTCTGAGGACAGAGAGCAGCGAGGATGGTGTAGCCATCAGTAGGGATGGAGTCATCTGGAACTGACACAGTGTGGCTGGCTTTTTTGGTTGGGGTTGTGTCCCCCTAGCCCTCCATCACCCTCCTTTAGAGACATGTTAAAGGACATCTCATTAGCTTGTAGGTGTTAAGAGCAGTCAATTCAGCTTGCAGGTTGGGCTTTGCATAGTTATGTTGGGAAACAGGGAAAGACAGGGTAAATATCAATATACTGTCCTTGCTTCTTCAGGAAGGCTGAGAGGCAGATCTTCACTTGCTGTAACTGAGTGTTTCCACTGCTTTCTTGAGAGACTCTGCAATTGCACGTGACTGAGAGGTGAATAGAAGTAAAACCCTTGTTTGTTAAAGCTGAACATAGTTCGTTTCTCTGTCAAACCTGTTGGGCTGTTCTTAACGTGTAGGGAACTTCTATGTGCTGGAGATTGCACTGAGCAATTATCTGCCAAGGATTTAACTAGCTGACAGCATTATGGTGGAGTCACTGGAATGGAATAGAATTTGTTGGCTTGTGCTTCTGTCCTATGGCACAGTTAAAGATTTCCACTCAAGAGAGAGGTTTTTCTAGGAGCCCTCCAAAGAAAGAGGCCATGCTATTTCCAGGCAGCGTATCCCACTACACTGCCTTCTATGCTGTTAAAGTTGCCCTAATATCTGATCTTTATATTTCTTACTGAAATAAATTGATTCAATTCAGTGCTCCAAACCTGGTCATAGTCTTGCAAAAAAGACATTAAACTATTTAAATTCTGTTTATTTTAAACATTATTTGTGTTAAATATTGAGGGAAGAGTCTTAAAGTTACTTGTGAATCATTCACTGTTGCGATTGGCGATTTCCTTTGCAAGTTTGAATTATGCAGAACTACAAAAGTTTTTTTTGCTTATGTCTATCAAATTGTGATGGATAATGTGTTTCTCCATAAATCAGTGCTTGGGAGTCTGGCCTTTTGTAACTAGAATTGAGGGTCCAGATAAGCCAAGAGAGACTGTATGGGTACAAAAGGCACTCTTGTTATTCCTGCTGAGTAGAGGTGCTGAGTAGACATAAGTGTCCCAGATATTGTTCTGCTATTTAGACGATCAGGGTAATGTCAGTGGAAGTGGTCGTTGTGGAAACCAATTTCCTTATTTCCATTATCTTTCTAATACCATATTTTTGAATCAATTCCCTAATTCAACTGAAAATTAATTTAAATTGAAGTATTCTGAATTAATTTAGGAGCCACAGATGCACACAAAATATATTTTACCTGCAGTTGTCTTGAAGAACTGTCAAGAACTGTGCTGTCTTCAAATCTGTTTGTTGTGTTTTGTTTTGTTTTGTTTTTAAATTGAGATCCATGGATTTGCAATTTGATTCGGGATGTGAATTACTACCAAAAATTGTTGAGACCTTTGACATATTTAGTAATTAATTTGATAGGATTATGAACCAAAACTTTTGAGGTTTTTAATCTGCAAGTTTGTAAGACAAACTGTTGAAAAAAGAATTAGCGTGGCAGCAACAGTGGAAAAATTTGTCTCAGTTTTTCGCTGATAGGTCCCTACATAATTTTTGCATTTGTTTTTTTTCCGACTTTTTTTTTTGTTGGTCAATCATGCGTTTTCCATGAAAGTACGTTCATGTCCTTTAAAATGTTACATTACAGTTGTATTATATCATCCTTCTTTCCCATTTCCATGGTATTTTAAGCATGAGTGGGTAAGTACTTTTGCCTTTGAGGCAGGTACGCAGCACAAAATCCGTGTACAAATTTAATAATGTGAATAATTTGCTAGCATTTTCAGCATTGCTTGCTTCCACACATGGAAGCATTACTTTTGACATGAGATTTTTCACTTTTTTTTCCACTCTTAATGATACCCTGTCTTAGAGATATATATATATCTGTTGCTGTTCATACTAATACTTTGGAGATGAAAGCTGCAGCAGGGACATCATTGCTCTGGTAGCTTTGCATTTCATTGTATTTTAGATAGCAAAGTGACTCATTAGCAGCAAATGTTGCTTTTACTAGACTGTGTAAACCAGAATATTTAAAACTATCTTTCACTTTTACTCTATCAGCAGATAAAATGTCAGATCATGAAATCAGTGCTATTGTGTCTGTAGCATATCATATTAACATTTAAGAGAAAATTACTTATTTAACTCAAGCAAATAAGAAAACAAAGTAACGGTAAAACCAAAACATGTTTTCTAGAATCCTGTCCACTTCATATGACATTTTATTAAATGTGTTCTGCTTCTTTGTGGTTATTGCATGCAAGCAATTGAATCTTTCTTGAAGTACAGCTGACAGGGGCAAGAAAAGTAACTTCACAATCATAACTAATTCCATTTCACTCTCCATCATCTTTGAAAGGTCCTGGAGGACAGGTGAGGTGCCTGAGGACTGGAGGATAGCCAATGTCACTCCAGTCTTCAAAAAGGGTAAGAAGGATGACCCGGGAAACTACAGGCCGGTCAGCCTCACCTCCATCCCTGGAAAGATGATGGAGCAGCTTGTGCTGGGTATCATCTCAAAGCACCTGGATGAAAAGAAGGTTATCAGAAGTAGTCAACATGGATTCACTAAGGGGAAGTCGTGTCTGACTAATCTGATAGCATTCTATGATGAGGTCACTAGATGGGTGGATGAGGGGAGGGCAGTGGATGTTGTCTACCTTGACTTTGGCAAGGCTTTCGACACTGTCTCCCACATCATCCTCACAGGCAAGCTTAGGAAGTGTGGGGTAGATGGATGGACAGTGGGGTGGATTGAGAACTGGCTAGCAGATAGAGCTCAGAGGGTTGTGGTTAGTGGTGCAGAGTCTAGTTGGAGGTCAGTAACAAGTGGTGTCCCTCAAGGGTCAGTACTGGGTCCAGTCCTGTTCAATATATTCATCGATGATCTGGACGAAGGGATAGAGTGTACCATCAGCAAGTTTGCTGATGACACTAAACTGGGAGGAGTGGCTGATACGCCAGAAGGCTGTGCTGCCTTACAGCGTGACCTGGATAGGCTGGAGAGTTGGGCAGAGAGGAACTTAATGAAATTCAACAAGGGTAAATGTAGGGTACTGCATCTGGGGAGGAATAACCCCATGCATCAGTACAGGTTGGGGGCCGACCTCCTGGAGAGCAGCTCTGTGGAAAGGGACCTGGGAGTCCTGGTGGACAACAGGATGACCATGAGCCAGCAATGTGCCCTGGCGGCCAAGAGGGCCAATGGCATCCTGGGGTGCATCAAAAGGAGTGTGGCCAGCAGGTCGAGGGAGGTCATCCTCCCCCTCTACTCTGCCCTGGTGAGGCCGCATCTGGAATACTGCGTCCAGTTCTGGGCTCCCCAGTTCAAGAAGGACAGGGATCTGCTGGAGAGGGTCCAGCAAAGGGCTACAAAGATGATTAGGGGATTGGAACATCTTTCATATGAGGAGAGGCTGAGGGATTTGGGTCTCTTTAGTCTGGAGAAAAGAAGATTGAGGGGGGATCTTGTTAATGCTTTCAAATACTTGAAGGGAGGATGCCAGGGGGATGGGAGCAGTCTTTTTTCAGTGGTGCCCATTGATAGGACGAGGGGTAATGGGCACAAACTTGAACATAGAAAGTTCCATCTTAACAGGAGGAGGAACTTCTTTACTTTGAGGGTGGTGGAGCACTGGAACAGGCTGCCCAGAGAGGTTGTGGAGTCTCCCACTCTGGAGACATTCAAAACCCGCCTGGACGCTGTCCTGTGCAACCTGTTGTAGGTGACCCTGCTCTGGCGGGGGGGTTGGACTGGATGATCTGCAGAGATCCCTTCCAACCCAGACTATTCTCTGATTCTGTGATTCTGTAAGTGTGGTCTACAAAACTGTTACACAAGCACTACTTTGAAAACATTGATTTTTTTTTTTTTTTTGCAATGTAGTTCAAGTAAACCCTTTTGTATGTTCTGATTTTCTGTATGTTCTGTTTTTTTAGTAAGGTACAAATCTAGCCTTAAAAGAAAATGTTCTCCTTAGCTGTCTTCTTGGTCCATTTGTCAAATGGTGGAAGTGGTGCAGCATTTTTGAGCCCTGATGTCATTGCCAGACCTGTTCTTGCATTTGGTACATAGAAAAGCTCAAGCAATAAACAGCTCAATAAACTATTTATGTTTTCCTAGGGATACTGAGTTATACTAAAAGACTCTCAATCTCAGCTGGACATCTGGTTCAAAATTCTGAAAATACCCTATGCCCATTTTTCAGAAGTAACTGATATCCCAGGAGACAAGTTTCTTTAGCAATAGTCCCACAGACACCTACAGACTGAGCCAGACAACTCCTGAAACTTCAAAAAGTGCTTATTCCTGCAAAATCTGTTGAAATCAATGGAAGACAGATGCCTTGAAGTTTCCAAAGCTCTCACTAGGTAATTTTTGCAACTGAGAAGTCACACAGAATCACAGAATCACAGAGTCGTCAGGGTTGGAAGGGACCTCTG
>VZSZ01009351.1:0-12002 GCA_013398815.1 Ibidorhyncha struthersii | reverse complement strand
CCCCCTTATTCTTTAATAAAGCTAAAAATACTTGAAACAGAGTGACATATTTATTGCAGACTGAAATGCTACATATCCAGGGAAACCTCAGTCCTTTAAAACGTCTCGCCTTTCTCTGGAGCTTGCTTTCATGTATCTGTTACTTGAAAACAGTGCTTCTGCAATGTTGTATTTCGTGTATGTTTTATTGCTGATGCTTAGGCTTTCTCATTATAGTACTTGATATAGTTGTTACTGAATATTGTCATTTGGTTTACTTTTTAAACCATGATAGACAATTAAAAATTTTACAGTAACGTATTATGCTATTGCTGCTTGTTTGTTTGACATTAAGTAAGTGTGATTCATATTGTTTTCAGTCTTATTTTGAAAAGTATTAGTTAAAATTAGGCGTATCATAGCATGCTTTGAATATGTAATTTGAGTAATTTTTTGACAAATGTGAAATACTTGTAGTTTTCATGTGGATGTTTGAAGTACCTTTGTAGTAATAGAAAGTGTTGCCAGATTATTTTGTTTCTCCTTAACAGAACTTCATTTCTGATCATAGGCTTTCAAGATGAGCCTTGTGGGACCTTTGCCTTTTGTACCCTAACAGGCATTTAGGATTTTGTGTACATACTGACAGATGTTAGACAAATAATGACAGAATTACTAGGTGCTTAAAAAAGACTGGTTAGGGAATCACTATTTAAAAACACAACAGAAACCTGTTTCCTTTCAGTTATCAGACTAGTATCAGAGGGTGGTAAGCTTACTTGCTATGTGAATAGAGAGAAGGAATGCAGAATCGTGACTCTCGTGTTCCAGTAACAGCAGGGAAATGTGGGATTTTCTAAATAGAAAACATTGTCTTATTTTGTTTTGATTGTACCAAAAGGGAAAATGAAGTAACATACTTGTCTCAAAATATTCTGTGTTGAGGCCTTTGTGTTGGATGTTGTAGCAATTGCATGGATACCCACACTTATAGGTGGTAAAATAATGATGTGATGTGTGCATAAATCTAAGTACCATGGAAGTCTATGGATCAGGGTGGTAATTATGTACTAGCGGCGCTGGTTATATGTTTTGTGTAAGGGAATGAGCTGTGAATGTCCTGGAGAGCGGCTGGGTGTATTTCAATATTTGCAATTAGCAGGAGGATATAAGTGGGTGTGACTGCTCTGCATATCATTGGGTCAACACAGTGCCGGAAACCGCTTTTATTTTTCTTGGTCTGTTGCAAATTAAAAAGAAAAGAAGGAAGATGACTTGTTTTTACTGAGTTTGGGTAAATAAAAAGCAGAGTGCAGTAGTATTCATCAGCGGTGCTCTTCCAGTAAAGTTTCAGTGTGCTTAGCGTCAGCCTCTGAGCCCTGTAGACTTCAACAGAGACTGCTTTAAGTGAAGCTTATGTTTAGTTTTCTTTTGTACGTATATCATGAAGCCCAAACCTTATTCCTTTTGGATTGTTCCTATTAATTGCAATAAGACTTGCAGCGGATTCCTAAAATCTTAAGAAGCGTAGTTAGAAACATCAAATGAAAGAAGAAAAGAACAAAATTAAATTTAATCTGCTAAGTAATTCAGGCTTCCGAGGGTAGCTGTCACCTTTTTGTATGTACCCCTTGTTGGTGTTTTTATTTAAACGTATTCTCCCCTCTGTCTGCTCCCTCCACCCCCCAGCTCCCCAGTCCCACATCCCAAATCATGGGAAGTTGCATCCTGTTTATACTGAAGGTGTTGGCTCTGATTCTGGTGGAATCAGGAGATTTGTGTGTTGCATATTCGGCATCTCAATATGCTGAATATCAAAATACTGAAGGCTGGTAAGCGCTCTCTTTTCCTTGCATCCATTTAAGTGGTCCATGTACCTGCATTGTACTTCAAAGTTTATTTCTAATTGATTGCTTTTAGAGTTTTGCTGTATCTTGAATCTAAATGTCACCTGAGGTCACAGTGCACAAAATAATAAGACTGTCAAACAAAGTCCAAAATGTAAAAATGCATGATGTGTCAGGAACCTTAAAATATATTTTAAAAGTATGTTGTTTTTAGGAATTCTAATAGTGCATATTGGCAAATCTAATTCATAACAGCTTCTGTGTTCATGTTATCAGTGGGATTTTTTTGTTTGTTTTGACAACTTGTTCTTTACTTGAATTAATATTAGTATTTATTTTTTTAAAAAAATGTACTTTTTTTTTGAGAGCTTATGGTAGATAAGTGACAGCACTGACTGAATTTACAGCCTAGGTAAGAATATAAAATAAAGGTAAATGCCACAGGGGATTAGTCTCACATTACATGTGCAAGATGGTAAATTAGCTGAATGTCCAACCTGTTATTTTTGGGTCTTGTTTTTGTAAATAACAATTAGTTTTTTTAGTAGTTTGCATTTTGTTAAAAACTAAGTCACTTAGATGTTTTACACTGCATAAAGGAAGTTTTGTAGGACAAATTCTTTTAAAAGGACATTGTCAAGGGGGTTTTCCTACTTATTTAATCTTTGCACTTGTAAGAATCCCCAGAAATGTGAAAATGAGCTCTCCTTTGCCAGGCTGCTGTCCTCCATTTCATGTGCATATTGGTTTGTTGTTATAGGGTTACTGATAAGTGTTGTGCTTTTTGGCATTGATGTATTTTTCAGAAAAAGAATTGAAGCGTTTGTTTTGAAAAAAGAAAAACACATTTAAAGAATTACATGGACTTTGCAAACAGATTTAAGAAAATGAAAGGTAGGTCAAATTTTGGGCCTACAAACCTGACAATGTCCTTTACTTTTAACATGTATGCCTTATTTGAGACATTCCTCATCCTAATGATGTTATATTCATCAGTGGCAGAAAAATGTGAAACGACCTTCTTAATCATCGTTAATCTTAATAGCTCACCTTCTTCATTTTGGTATGTTTTCTAATGTCAGCAAACGGTGACAGCCTGCTTTGAGATCTCTGTTACTCATGCAATGTGATCGCTTCAGTTATTGTCAGCTTGTAACATAAAAGGTTGTTTTACTAAAGGCTTAAAATAAATTATAACAGCATCGAGTGTGTCAGGGAGAGCTGTCTTATCCTCTGGTTGTGAGTGTGTGGAATGGTATTGGTTTCATCTCTCCCCCTTGGAGTGTGGTACACAAAGGTCCACCTTTGTTTCAGGAGTGACAGGAGGTGCAGGTAGGATTTGGGAGGGGGGAAGAAACTAGCCGTTTATGTAGCTTGCTTTTTTTCTTTTTTATTTCAAGTTAAAAAAAAAAATACAACTTGCGCTAAGGTCAGTGTGATAATTTGTAAGTCCCCATGCTGCCAGAGGTACAGAGGTAATAATAATTCACGAGCCGTCCTCTCCAGTTTTGGTTGCAAAGCTGGGTGATAAGTTCATTAATCCTCTGGTTTGTGAGAGAGCCACAGTTGCTCGAAATGCTTGTGTATGGGGCTGGCCTCCTGTTGGGTTCCGCAGCTGAAAGCTGCTTTTTACATTTCCAGGATTTTTTCCGTGAAAGCTAGAGTAGAATAAGGTTTTGAGACATTTTTTTTTTTTTTCCTAAGAGCAGCTAGTCCAAATTGCAGCAATGAAAAGGCACTCTCCTATTAGTCGCATGGTGAATAGCTGCTACATACGGACAGTGGCTCTGTCTGTGCATATTTATACCTCGTATTATTTTAGAAAGATTCCAGCAGTCACTGGCACAGCAGCTGTTTCTGGGGCAAGAGCTTCACCGCTAGATTATTTCCATATGGGGGGGGACCCCAACTAATAGTTGGATTAGAGCTGTCCGGGGGAAACTGTTTTGTGGTTTGTTTTTTTTTTTTTTTTTCTTAAATACATTTCGATAACCTTAAGGGCCTGACTTATACGCAACAAAACCAGCAAGCTCAGAGTTAAGGCTTCTCACTCCATCTCCGGTACTTGCTGGAGCACTTGGCTCTCCAGCTGGGGTGGTATTGGAGATCCCAGACTATCCTCAGCTCCCTGCTCACCTAGGCAAAGTGTTTGCCGCCTGAGTGGTGCCGACTGTTCCAGGTACGTCTATTTACAATACACCTGCTGTCCTGCGCAAGGTGCTGTGTGTGTCTTAACAGTCCGCTGGTTCCCCTGGTATGGTAATGGCCGGTGGCAGCACAGCAGGTGTGGTGGAACGCCAGCAGCAAAAGGGGGAAGGGTACATACAGATGCAGTGAGAAGCTTTAACTTTGAGTTTCCTGGCTTCTGTTAGCACAAGTCAGACCCTTAATGTTGTTTTAATGTATTGTTTGTGTTTAATTTTTAGTAAAAATTTGAACGCCATCCAGGCTACAGAGGTTGCAGTGGATAAGAAGTTTTAAAGCTTTGGTTCAAGATTACAGGAGACTGCAAGAAAAATTAAAGACATGGAAATGAGGATGGAATGACAGGCTGCTATTTTTCCTCAGAATACTGAAGATTGTAAAGCATTGAGAAATCGAATTCATGACCCTGGAAATCAAGCTCAGATTAAAAAATGTCAGGTTGGTAGGGGTTCCTGAAAGTCTCAAGTTAGGATAAACTGAGATTGTTTTCCCATAACAAAGCTTCTAGGATGTGGGGGTGGACGGCATAATTTTTATCTGTGTTATTTGAAATGCTATATGATATACTGAAATAAGCCAGCTAAGTGAAATTATTTTTTTAAATTAGTTTCACATTTGTGGTGTTGAATGTCACTTTAGACTGGTTTACAGTTATTTCTCCCTGGCACCAAGTTGCATGATTTACTGTTAATGCAGGCATGGAAAATACTGCTCTTAAATACATGTTGCTTTATCCTGCCACTCCGAGGGTCTGCTGCAAAGCCAAACACATGGTGCAGTATGACGTTTCTAGATAAGAAACAGGCAGAATGTATCTAAACGGTGGAAGAAGTAGTTTTTTGTTCAAAGGGTTCTGATTCATAGTGAAACTGTGTCTTTCCAAATGTAAACTTTAACTAGTGACTGCCACTGTGATTAAGTTACTGTAAGTTTACTTAAGTGTTGAGTTATTGTCTGCAATTCAGTGATACGGTATTTAGGCAGAAAGATTGTGCAACAGGAAGTCTATACTGAAGTTCAGAAAGGATTTTGGCAGGCAAAGTTTTGTAGGGTTTTTGTGGTGAAGGTCACTGGATGTATTTGAGTTCTGGGGACTCTTGACAAAGTCAGATTCTCTCTGAGAGGTTTTATACTTCAAGTTTTTTTTGTGACTTTGGTTTCTGTGCTTTGGAGCTAGTTAGCACCAACTTTAGACACAAGTAACTTGGCTGAAATCAGATATACTGGTATGAGGGGAAAACCAGACCACACTATGTATTTTAGAGAAATCATTATTGTAAAGGATTGCATTTTGTGATACTGTGTTTCGTGTTTTTGTGTGATAGCTCTAGTCAGAAAAGTGATTCTTTAAAGTTATGATTTTTTGATATCTTCTGTTACCTATTTGGACTCTATGTGCTCTTCTGTGGACAGAGGTGCTTTAGTTGTAGCTCTGAGGGAATCGTGTGCCATATTTTTCCTCATTGATCTTCAACAACTTTAGTATCAAAGTTCTGTTTTATTATTTTAATTTTATTTTAGCTGGGATTCAAACTTGCCATTGAAATCCTGGCTTTGCTGGGCTGACAACTAAGATAACAGCCATAACATTTCAGTTGTAAAATGAGCACAGTAGTTATATTCAATATGAATAGGACTTGCAGTGTCATTTTTACATTTGTTTCAAAACAAATTGCATTTTAATAATGCTGTTGCATACACTATTTTGAAAGAAACATGAACAACTCTATAACATCCTTCATTTTAGGGTGTTTCTAAGTAAATTTAATGTGGGGTTTTATAATTAAGTTCCCATTAAGGGATAGTAATTATTGTCTGGATAACTATGTAGCATTTACATTGTGAAGTTTGTCTCCTGTACCACGTTATTAGTGTGTGGTTTACTTACTAAAAAGGGCTGTGTGAAGGTTATGTGGCCATTTCTGGTTCAAACAGGTAACAATAGTAAGTTAGCAAGATGCACAATTCTAAAAAATATTAGAAAGGCTTACATTTAATTTTGGTGGCTGGGTATTAAAGACTAGTTTACTGAAAGAATTTGTGCATTATTTCTAAGCGTGGATTTACAACAGAGAATAGTTTTAATGGGTGTTGTACTTTGCTGGTGAATAGTTTTCACATCTGAATTCCCATCTGCTACGGTGACAGTACTGCGGTTGCAGTCTATTGGCACAATCAGTTGTTGGGAGTTGCTGGGACTAGAACAGAAAAAGAACCAAATGTACTTTAGTGACCAAATGCAGAAGGATCTGTTGTCCTCCTGCCTTGATTCTGAAAGAACCTTTTACTGCTTGCCGCTGAAAAAGCAATTTAAAGTGTTGTGCAGTTACATTTAAATTAAAGCCAGCTGCAATTTCTAGAAGTTTTGCTGATAGGGTGCTAGCTGATACTGTGTGCATGTAGGAAAAGTTCCAGTGACCCTTGTTCAGTTGTCTTCAAGGAGAAAACCTGATTGAGTAGGTGAAGAACTTAAATGCCACATTGTAGTAGGGCTGGTCTGTCATCCTGACTTGGTTAGGGGTGGATGTGAAATTTACGGGTGCGGGCTGGACAGTTGAGACTGAGAGTTGGTAACAGTCTCCTTAGCTGTACTCCTTTTAGCCCCAGATCTGAGCTTGGTCCCAGTAGGGAAGTAATATGCTGCTTCTGTTGACTTGNTTTTTTCAGCAGGTATCTTGTACAGCTGGGATTTACTAATTTTGCATCCACTTAAGATGGAGATGACAGTCTTTCAGGACTTGCTTTTTGAGACAGGCTGGGACATAAGATGCAGGGATTTCTTGTAGAAGGTAGCTGGGGAACCTCGATCTCTTGCATTAATGTATTATCAAGCAATAAGCAATGTTTTTAAATTCACACTGCAACAAAAGTATGTTGAAATTTGCATACAAGAAATACCTAGACAGCTTCACTTTGCAGTGTTTAAAACTACTTTATAAAAGATGAAAAAATCATGAACTTTATTTTTGTTTTTGCTTTTCCTTTATCTCTTCAGGAAGTCCTTTTTTTCCTCCCACACTTAACTACTTTTGAGTAAATATAATGGTTTAGTATTATTCCTTTGAGTACTTTTGTATAGTTATAGCATCTATACTGTTAAAAAGATGCTCTTTAAATATCTTGTTATAAGGATTACTTTTCATTTTAAGATTCCTTAAAGAGGATATAAATGAAGTCTACACTTTCAGCTGATTTTCCTTCCCCAAGATATTTAACGTGTATTTCTTTGTGACTCTACGTAATGTTGATTTAGGGAGGGACATTTTGTTTGTATTTTGTAAGTTTTCAATGGTGGATTAAGTGTGATATATTTGTTGACTAAGCTATACAGAATTGTTATGTAAAACTTCTTAAGTCTAAAAAAGACCTACATAGATCAGCAATTAGCCTGTACACTTGGACACTGGATCTTCAGTAAATTCAAAATTTTGCTGTTGTAGGCTTTTTTCAGTTAAATTTTAGTCTCAGCAGATCATCATCATATATGTAAATTGAATACTCAAATCCTCACTGAGTTGCTTATGATATTCCATAAGCTACACTCTTACAAGCCTGGACAAGATATTTCTCCCTCTGTGTAGATCTCACAAAGGTGTGGAATCCAGTCAAAACCTAAACCTTGGTTAAGACTGAACAGACACTTCTTAATAGTGCAGTAAGGATGTCCCTTTTAAAAACAGATATACTGTTCCCTTAGTGGTATTATCCATTTTCCATTGTTCAGCCTCCTGAGCCTCCATGGCATTTTTTTCTTGGGTCTCCTGTGTTTGGTTGATTGCTGACTGTAAACTTGTTCCTGTTTTATTAGCTTCAGGCCTTGAAATTTTTTTTTTTGCCATCAGAACAAACAGACTAGCTATAACCTTTTTTTTTTTTTTTAATTGCATTTGCATGGCTTGAATAACAAGTTGTCTTCTCTGTTTCTTCATAGGCATTCGACCTCCGATCATGAATGGGCCCATGCATCCGCGCCCTTTGGTAGCATTGCTGGATGGCAGGGATTGTACAGTAGAAATGCCTATTCTGAAGGATGTAGCCACAGTGGCATTTTGTGATGCTCAGTCTACACAAGAAATTCACGAAAAGGTAATGTTTAGAGGTATAATTAGTGTGTTTTACAAAATGCAAATATTTTCATGATCATGAACAGGTACAATGTTGTATTAGCTGTGACAATGCGTTTAGCTATTGCATTTTAGTTAATGGTTGATTACCTTACTGAGTGAGTTATTGGCTCTTTCCAGTAAGTGATGAAATGTGATGATGAAACAAAGATGAAAATGTCTGTATTGAAGTATGCTTTTGTGCAGTGTATCTTTGCCTGGATGTTGTCCATGTGCTTACCTACTGAATTACATTCATGGAGAGAGTTACCTGGGGGAAAATTATTTTATTACGGGATATTTTGAAATGCTTCTTGGAAACGCTGTTGCTCAGCCTTCAGCTGGAAAGCCAAATCTCAGTATTGTATAGGCCACGTGAGGAACTCTTAAACTTCTCTGTTTAGCCAAGGAATTGTGCAAATTGGGTTAGGGTGCCTTGTGCACTGAGAATTGACAGTGCAGAAGAGTTTCAAAACAAGTGCTAACCCAAAATTTGTTTAGAAAATTGATCTTCAAGTATTCTAACTGTACGTTATTCCAGAAGTTTGCACCCTTCCTGGTGGTTTGGGAGATGTAAACCAGCTAGTGGTTCTTAATGTTGTCAGAGGGTTTCTCCTTTCCTTAGACGGATACCCAATTTTTGTGATGATAGCCAAGGGAGCCAGCTGGCTCATGCACCTATATTTTTCTCTTCAGAGACTTCTTTCAGCATGAAGGCCTCATATGTACCCCAACTCCTTGCTGTTCCCTAGGCAGTAGTAGAACCTTTTCACATCCATATTTCTGTAGAGGTGAATTAATTTTGGTGAACTCGTTGGCTAGCTGAGTAAGCCTCAAATGCCAAATATTTCTTCACCTAATAAAGGATGAAAACAGGGCTTACAGCTTCTATGGAGGTTAAAAACGCAATAAATATGACAGCAGTCATGTTTTTTTAAACAATAAAGAGAAGACTAAAGAGTTGTATGCTGTGTCAACATGACAAACTAGAACTGCTGATTCTCATGGTTCAGGCAAATACAAGAGATGACACCCCTCTCCTGAAGCCCTCTGTGTAGTTCCTTGGTGGATATCTCTGATGCTTGGTGGATATATCTCCATGACTTCCAGATTTCCTGTCTTAGCCTTCTGCCACCTTCCCCACACAGGAATAAGCTGGTGTCAGAACAATAATCGAGAATGATATTTAAGGTTGTTTTCTGCCACGTCGTTACTGGCTTAATGTCACTACCTTGTTTTGTTCAGCTGTGTTTTAGATAAAATAAAATTATAATGTGAATAGGAAAAGGGAAAGAAATAAAATTGCTCCTACGAGGAAATATTCTGCATCCCAAACACCCTTTTTTCCAGTTTGTTAGTTGTTTCTCACAGGATAGTCAAAACTATTCTATTTAGATTATTCTTGAATTATAAGATAGAATCAGAGTTGGCAATATTTATAGTTCTGATCTTATGCCTTTTTTTAAAATGTATTTATACTGTCATATAGAAGACCATCTTTACAGTAGATGGTCAGTGGAATAGCATAAACTCAAAACTTGAACTTCTATTTTGTTGTGACATCAGTTTTTGAAATGGTAAGGTTTTACCAAAACCTAACACAAATTTCAACCTTCTCTTTAACATCTGTTGAAAAAGACCAGTGTTTTTGCTGTGCATACAACTATTCATTATCTTATTGTTGTATTACTGTAACATAGACTAAGAGATCAGTTTTACAAAGTGTTGAGCACTGTTCATTTCCATGTGAAAAGTATTTACGTTTTACTTTCACTGTTCATCTGCAGTGAAAAATGGCTATTTTCCACACATCTTTAGAGTTACAGTACAGAAATACCTGTATTTTAGTACTGCTTGTATAACACCTTATTTGGGACTGGTGCTTTACTAAAAGTGTTTTCAGAAAAAGTTTTAAAATTAGAAGTTGCATATTTAAAGCAGTATCTAAAATGTTCATGTATTTATGAATGCACATTCCTGGCTATACTAAATGATATTGTCCTGTCAATTAAAACACAGATTTTGATAATGGATGTTGATTTGCAAAAGGCTGTTCCCCATTGTGAAAGAAGAGATGACTGAAAATCAGGAAAAGGTTTAGTGTTGAGAAGAGCTTGCTGAAAGCAGAAGGTGAAATTTAGTTTTTCTTTGATATATTTCCTGTCTTTAAGAATCATAGAGTGGTTTGGGTTGGAAGGGACTTTAAAGGTCATCTAGTTCCAACCCCCCTGCCATGGGCAGGGACACCTCCCACTAGACCAGGTTGCTCAAAGCCCCATCCAGCCTGGCCTTGAACACCTCCAGGGATGGGGCCTCCACAGCTTCCCCCCGCCAACCTGTTCCAGTGTCTAAAGAAGAGATACTGAATCTAATAGGGTAGCAGACACAGGTACATTTAGATAGTCTGAACTCGCAGCAGGAAACCCAAAGATTGGGAAATTTAGGGTGGGGTTTGAAAGACGTGATTGACCTGTGTGTCATATACACAAAGACCTGTGTGTCTGATACACATAGATGGCTGGCTGCAGATGAATGTAATGAAAAAAAGACATGAACTGAGAATCAGATGATGAGGAAAGGAGTGAAGGACTACAAAGGGATGGCTAGGAACGCAAGAGCAGGTATAAACTTGGCTTGTGCTGTTGTGGAGCCTTGATCATGGAGGTGTGAGAAGTTAGCGTTAGAAGAGTAAATATTTTGGACTCAGGAGAAGGGATTTCTGCTGGTCATGAGGAGGTTTCAGGGACAGGATGATGGTTTAAAATACCATGTTTTAAGATGGCTAGGCAGCAAAAGAAATTGACTGTAAAAAGGGGAATTTATAGTACCTTGTGGGGCAGGTATGAGCAAAACACAATCTAGATATTTTTTCATAGAGAAGCAAGGAGGCTGAGAGATTTTAATACATACAGAAGGGAGGAGAAGAAATGAGGATTTGAATGTCATTTGTATACAGGGTCAAAAGCAGGATGTTAGCAAATACTATTATACCTTCCTATGTATGCTAATTAAAGAAAGTTTTCTTCAAATTGCGTAATGCCTGAGCTACAGTTCTGTAGTGATTTCCTTATGCGAAAGAGCTCTTTTTATGGCTGAAGAAATTAGAGTATGGAAAATAAGTAACTTGTTTAAGGTCACAAGTAAATAATAATTTGTGTTAGAACTCTGCTTCATCTCAGGTCAAAGCATTCGTTCCCCATGCTGCTGCTTTGGAAGGCAAGTTGGATGGCAAAGATACGTTCCTGTTGAAAATCAGGCTGCCAGTGCCTAAGTGAATGCTTACGTTTACCAACAGTGACCCCAAGTTTTGAAATAACTTTGTAGTTATTACACTTCTTCAGAAATTACTCGTGTGTAAGGTTTTACTGATTTACTTATTTATTATTATCTTTTCACTCCACTCACCCTCGAAAAAGCAGTTTGTTTTCTAGCCCATCTGAAAGGCTGCAATGTATATATTTATGCTTTCACTCCCAAGTTCTTTTTTATTGTAGATGTTGCATATGGCTGTGTAAAGTTGAGAATTACGTTCGTCAAACTATATCATGTGATGACTGGGAACTGGGTTCACTGCATCCTATCAGGGAACTTCTGTCATTTGGGGTAAAAATTATTTTAAGATTTTGGCGGTAACATTTCTTTCTTAATAGAGATTGCATTACTGTCAGTAAAAGTTACTCACTGTTTAATTTTTTTTATTTATTTATTTTACAATTAATCATGTTCAAATCGTTCTCAGAAACCATCTCAGACTGCTTCCAAATGTACATAGTGTTTTGTTCTGCCAAAAATATTGGTGCTTATCCAAAAAAATATTTAAAAATAATTAGAATCAGGGAATGGTTTAGGTTGGAAGGGACCTTAAAGA
>VZSZ01009346.1:933518-1029296 GCA_013398815.1 Ibidorhyncha struthersii | reverse complement strand
TTGTTATCTCCCAGCCTTGATTACTGAAACAAGCACTAGAGAAAGGAGGAAGAGGAAATAGACTGTCCAGGGAGGTGGTGGATTCGCCATCCCTGGAGGTGTTTAAAAAAAGGGTAGACGTGGTACTTGGGGATATGGTTTAGAAGTGGTTTTGTCAGGTTAGGTTAATGGTTGGACTTGATGATCTTAAGAAGGTCCCTTCCAACCTTAACAATTCTATGATTCTATGGTTCTATGAAAGGCAGGAGACAGAAGCAGTATTATGGAGCACAGCAAGAGTACAGTCACCACCAGAGGTGCTTTTTCGGCATCCTGACGGTCCTCTTAGCATCAGCGGCATCCTGTTGACTCACGATCCTCTGATCACAACGATGGTGGGGTCCCAGGGTCCCAATTGTGGAGGGACACAGTACTAATTTATAATTAAAGTCTGCTCGATACTTGACCAGTCAATATAGAGGCCACTTTTGCTTGGCCAGTCTTTGCGTAACAAGCATCTTGGAAGACGGTTTCCCCTGATGTACCCCTTGGTGGTCATGTACACCACGTCGGTGGACAACTTTAGCACATCTTGTAGCTTAGTTCAGCAAGTTTCAGGTGCCCGCTTAGTTTGGCAAGTTCCGGGTGCCTCTGGCCCCTGTCGCAAACAGGATAAGGCTGGTCTGCTTGTGATAAGAGCCATTTGGACTACTCGTTTCCTATTGCTAATTTTGCTTGTGGTAGGCAAATTTTGAGACATCTCATCAGTCTCACAGTGAGCAAGAGGCTTGCCTGGACTAGGCAGCACCTCCAGCCTGCCACACTCCATGGGCTGAGAGCAGATGCCTAATCCACCAAAGCCTTCCAGCCGAGTCTGCTCAAGAACGTGTGGCAGGGTGACACATGCTGTAGGCAAGAGAATGAAATAAGCCAGCAGAGAAGCTCAGCAATGGGAGCGCAGGGCTGGCAGTTTGGCAGTAAGTCCTGGACTGAAGTGCTTGGGTGAGTAGGTGGGTGGCTGCAGCCTGCTAGTTCCTGTGGGAGCGCAAAGCAGCTGAGTCACAAATGGGTGGGTTTGTCACCACTGTTAGTTGAGGTAAAAACTAAGCAAATGAGCCAGGAAATTTGCAGTTATTAATGTCCAGTTGTTACCACGGTTGAAAGCACATAAGGGCAAAACTGAGTTTGTACAGCAAACATAAATCTGGCCATTCCCGACTCTTTTGTGCTTGACTGGCAACCAAATAATGTTCTTCTAGTCCAGGTTATTTGCCTTTGAAATTTTTAATGTTTTTTCCCCCCAGGAAAAAAGCCGAAAGTAAATTTTTACTAGGCAACTGCAATTAATCCCCAAATGACATCATCATAAACCTCTAATTTCGTGGATTACCACATGGGTTGGAGTTGTATAAAAGATAAGATTATCTCCATGACACAGCAGTGGACAAATGTGATGGTCTGGGAGGAAGGGTACCAATGTGAATGGGAGGACACATTTTTCTTTCTCCTTCTTTGTCCCTGCGGCATGATCAGAAAAAGCTAGAAAACACAGAAACCATGTCTTGGGTCTTAGCGATGGTTCCTCTCTCCGTCCGTCCCTTCCCTCCAATACCGCCTGCTGTCTGCCATTCTTCCCAGGGCACCATACACTCTTACCGGGCTTTGCCTAGACTGTAGGCTGGGTTGCCTGTTTACAAGGTCTTGAGTTCATTTTTACTGCCTTGCCAGAATTTCTCTGAGGAATGCAAGAGAAAGAAAATACTCATTTGCAGCAGTTCACATTGTAGAAAAATCAAATTAAATTTCAAGGGATGAAGATGGCTTCCTTACACTGAAGACTTTACCCTGCTGAATTGCAAAAGCATATTGCAAATAACAAAGGGGCTAAAACTTAAAAATACACCAAAGATAAAAGCAAACAAAAATTGCCACAAGAATGTTTTATGCCAGAAATCATTAGACAACTGCAATTGAAAGGCCATTACCAACTCCCACTATAATAAAAGACATTATAATTGCAGTCTGAACAACTAGGGTGACACTTTCTACATTGTATATTTGTCCCCCATGGGACACATCTTGGCACTGCTGTTTATTAATGTAGGTGATAATCATACAATGAATGACTGGATTGATAAGAGTATATTGAGAACAGCTGCTAAAAATAGCTAAAAGAACAATGCAGATATCTTTCCTGGAATCCTTGAAAACAAACAGAAAGGGCTGTCTTTAAAAATTACTAAAAGTATAAAATAAAGATAGCCGTAGCATTTAGAGAAATTTTTTCCCATCACAACTAAGTCCAAATTTCACATTTTTCTTGTAAGAGCAAGAATCTGTCCTAGGGAGCAAAACAAATCACATAAGTAATTAAATATTGGTTAAAAGGTAGGTGTATATCTCTGTATTGTAATATCACCTATATTTGTCAAGTTAGAAAACATACCAGTTTAAAATGAATGCTTTTTACTGGATGTCAGCCAATTCGTCTTATAATTATCATCTTTTTTCCTTCTTTTACCATTTCAGTTATTCGGGTGTTTTCTAGCCTGGGAGACACGAAATGTCAGCATTCCTGCTTTGAATGATAGCAAGTACATCGGAATGAGTGTATACAACGTGGGGATAATGTGCATTATTGGTGCTGCTGTTTCATTCCTTACTCGGGACCAACCCAACGTGCAGTTCTGCATCGTTGCTTTAGTCATAATATTCTGCAGCACCATTACTCTCTGCCTTGTGTTTGTACCTAAGGTACGTGAATTTGTTTAGGATGCATCTGGATTTTTTTCCTTCTGTTTTGTAATTGTGATTTAATATGTAAGAGTTCATTGCCTTTTCAAGTACAGGGGATGTGTGTGAATTCTAACCGAGCCAATTTTAAACTCTTGTCTCTGGATTCTGAGAAGAACAAATCTTCATGAGACTTTGGAGAAAGTGGAATATGCAAAGTTACAGGAGTGTGAATACATGTGTTTCTAATGCCTCCATTTTTACTGAATCTGTAACTGAGGAAACAAAGGTTGTTTTCTGTAATTTCAGTGGAATACTCTCCATTTCCAACTTTTAGGAACTTTATGGAAAAGGTGATAAGTGAGGATTCAGGGGGGACAAGTCCAGTTGTCTACTCTGCCACATTTCTTATGTACCCTAAGCAAGTTAATCAGGATCTCTGCTTTTATACCTACAAAACTGTAAGACCTTTTTAGTTCATTGGCATGCTGCAAGGTCAACAGTGTTGAAACCTCTAAGGTAATAAAGTATGGTTGTCCAATAGGCTTCCTACTTCAGAGGAAAACTGCATGTACGCTACAAATGCTGACACTGAAGATATGTTTATTAACAGGACTATTAATGGACTTAGTGAGGCACAGTCTGTGAGGCATATGCTTTCATTTCGTTTTGCTCTTTTGGGCTCTGGGATGTGTGCATTGTGCATTGTTGGAAGAACTGAGAAGACACTTACCCACAGAGGGCTGGAAGTTGATCATTTCACCTGCGGAGTTAAGCTTTAGACATGAATATGACCCATACTAAACAAAAGGAAAACTGGTTTCTACTTAACCTTTCGCTAGCAAAACCTCGAGTTCTGGAGAATGTATTTGAAGTATTTTGAAGTAAAATGCATAATTGTGTTCATTTTAAGTGACTTGCATATCACCCCAAATCAGATGCCTATGCAGTTGGATGTCTGAAACATTTGCAAGGCAAGAGTCAAGATGCAGGTCCTTTCAACTCTGGAAGCTGGTTTTAGGTTTTTCAAATGAGTAGTGACAAAAGGTTTGTGAATCTGCTGATCCATGTTCAATACATGTATTAAGCAAATTATAGTGGATAGGTTCTGGTGATAACTGGCATTCCTGGTGATGGTTCTAACAGGGGGACCAAGAACTATATGTGTAAAAGTTACAAGCGAATAAATTTATCTCAGAGTATTCCCTCTGAAAGAATTCAGAGGCACAGGCTAGCAATGGAAGCTGACGTTTTATCTGCAAAAAAGCAAAGTAATTCATTCTCCAGGACCAGCTAACCAGGATGTTTTTACAACTTCTGTGATTCACTTCTCAAATTTAAAAAAAAAAAACTGTACAGACGTATATAGTCATATTTTTATTCTGGATCATAGGGAATAATCACAACTTCATCCTAAATTAAAGAAACATTCACAAACACAGCAATGGAGAGTACTTCGAAAGACTGCAGGATTTAAGTGTGTAAGCTGTATGAAAATACATATTAAAACTCTGATTCCAAAAATACCTCCACAGAATGTCAGAACTCTCTTCAAAGAGAAAATATTATTAATGCTGTGACATGCTCTTCTGCCCCTTTGCTTTCATGCTCCTTTGCCCATCCTTCTTTTCTACTGCCACAGGCTCTGAAATGACTTTTCTGTTTCCTTTTTAACCCTTTCATCTGCTCTTCTTTTAAACCCCAATTACCCTGTCCTCATTTTTCCTCTCAGTTCTTTCTACTCAAAATACAAACATGAACCGTAGACTTCTAGCATGTAGCACTTAATCTCATTCCGTGTATTGTCAGGTTGCCAAATGCTTAGCTATTTTGCGTTAAAAATGGTCATTGGATAAGGTACAAAAAAAAGAGGTTGAAGCAGGAGCTGGAATGCAACACTTCCAATGCCCATGTGAGTGCTTTCGCAGCTGGAGAGTTCTTCCTGCGCTCATATATTTTGCCCTACATTTCTTCTTGCTGTGCTGTGCCAGAGTTACAGTGGGACGGCTGGCAAGTGCTCTGTCCTGCAACCTGCTCCAGCACAGGTTTCACAATAACCTGTGTGGACCCCACAGAAGATTAGATCCGACACCACCTAGTTTGTACATCTACGTAAGATGTCAGTGAGAGACAGGCACCAAATCTCCCCCCTTAACAATTGTGTAGTCAATTAGTACAGTTTTGGTGGTGTAGGAAGATTGCTGGTGAAATACTAAAGCCTGTGGCTCATCAAGCGCAGGAGAAGATAATGAAGACTTGGAAGATTGCACTTTTTCATTTATTAAACTGTGCCAGACAGATGCAAGCAGTAACGTGTTTTTGGGCCAGGTGAGTACTTCTAGTTCTCTGCTGTACAGACTAAAATGCATTCCTTTTAACTAATCTTCAGCAGTCTCCTGGGCCAACAGTGCTGGAGTTCAGTTTTGCCCTACAGCCCTTTTATGAATCTGAATAGGCAACTAATCAACAATGTAGGAGAACTAGGGAATGAAACATGACATTTTCCTCTTATTTCTTGTCAGCTCTACTAATCTTATTTACTTATAACATAGCAATTACTATACTTCTCCAGTTAAATGTCCACCTTATCCACTGCCATTTCATTCAGCATCAAGTGCCTCAGAAAAACATGAGGAGAATCCCATAGTAGAGTAAGACAGATCAGGGAAAAAATGTTAATCTCTCTCTCTAGTTAAAGGTTTCCTCAAATACAAATGTTGATATCCATTATACTGCACCTTACTTCTTGTTATCTGATGAAAAAATGTCCAAACATTTTAAAAGCTATTATAGATTTCTGGGTTCCAGGATATCTTGTAGAAGTGATCTCCATAATTCCAACATACATTATGTATATTTTTCCTGTTAGAAGTTAACGTCTATGTCTAGTTATCTTTTTAACTATAGTTAATATATTATAGTATACTATATATCTATATATAGATACAGTATAGTATATTATATAGATATATAGTATACTATATATCTATAGTATTTTTCAGCATATTCATCACTTCTTTAAAAGAAGTAATCCTAATCTGTATTTTCTCTTTGTGAAGCAATTTTCCCACATTTAGCCATGTTTATCAAACTTCCATGTCCTTCTGTTTTTTTCTGGCCCATCCCTTTTGAGACAGAACACTATGCTCACTTCTAGTCACCCCCCGAGTGCATACCATCATTGGCTGCACTGGCATTAACACATTAATTCTGATCCAGTTTCCTGTAGAGCAGCAAGGCAAAATCAGTTCTAGGGGGCCAGGATTAAAAATATTAATCTTCTATATTGGTAGCACTTTTTGTCTATTTGGCATTGACTCTTTGTAGATATTCAGCGTTGACTCTGTTGAAATTGAAACTGCACAGACGTGAGGCAGCAAGACACAAGTTCCACTGAATTTATGGCCAGGAAAAAAAGAAAAAAGCTCATCTAACCTCATCCCTTGTACAGCCTGAGCCAACAACATTGCCCACGGACTTTTCCATCTAATCCACACCATGTGAATGAATTCATTAGAGCACATGCCCTTGTGGCAAAACATCCAGTCTTTAGCTATAAACTCCCAGATGAAGATGAGTCAATTGATGGATGGCTATACTTCTATTTTATATTCAGTTTGAACTTAGACCACATCAAATTGAAGAGCTTTTATCTTGTAACACTTTTGCCTGCTAATTTAAGAAGCCTTGTAATTACCGTTCTTCACCTTTAACTTCATTTTAATGCAGTTTTTGGTCTGGGAGTTAGACACACCAGTCATTACAACCAGCCTAATTAGGATCAAAGAAATGGGGGAGAGGAGGGGCAGGGGGCTCTAGGAAGACTCAGCTACAGCAGGTTGCTCAGGGCCTTGAGCAGTCAGGTCTTGATTATCTCCAGGGATGAATACTCCCCAACTTTGGCATCTATGCCAGCGTTTGACCGCGCTCACTGTAGAAAAAGGTTTTGTCTGCTATTTAAATGAAATTTCCTGTTTTTTTCAGTTTGTGCCTCCCTTCCTTTCATTGGGCACCACTGAGAAGATTCTGGCTCCATCCTCTTTACTTTCTCCCATCACATACACATGGATAATGTCCCCCCCGATCTCTTCCATCTCAAGACTCGTCAGCCTCTGCTTGTGTCATAGAGGCTCCAATCCATGTCAGCATCTTTGTGGACCTTCCCTGGGCTTTCTTCAGTATGTCCATGTCTCTCATGTACTGGGAAGCCCAAACCTGGACACAACACTCCAGGTGTTCTCTTACTAGATCTGAGTAGAAAGGAAGGAAGGATCACCTCCACTGGCCCGGGGTACTGCTGGCTCATGTTCCACTTGGTGTCCACCACAATCCCCAGTGCCTTTACTGAAAAGCTACTTTCCAGCCAAACACCCCTCAGCCTGTTTGGGTGGGTGCTTGGGGTTTCTTTCTCTCCAAGGCAGAACTTGATATTTCCCTTTGCTCCGCTTCAGGACATTCCTGTTGGCCCAGGTCTCCAGCCTCTTGACATCCCACTGAACAGCTGCACAATCACCTGGTGTATCAACCCCTCCTCCCCTTTGAGGATCATCTGCAAACTTGCTGAGGGTGTGCTCTGTCCCGCCATACAGGTCACTAATAAAGATGTTAAACAGTATTGGTCCTAACATGAACCCCTGAGATACAGCACTAGTGACTGGCTTCCACAATCCTTTGAGCCTGGCAGATCAGCCAGTTTTCAGTCCACCTCACTGGACACTTAATTAATGACAACTTCATCAGTTTGACTGTGAGGACGTTATGGGAGACAGTGTTGAAATCTTTGCTTAAGTCAAGAAAAAGAACTCTATGCCTTCATCTACCAGCCACTAAATCTCTACCGTCTCACTGAAGAAAGCTGTCAGGTTGATCAGGCAGGATTTCCCCTTCATAAATCAACAATGACTGCTTCTAATCACCTTCTTGCTCTTAATGTGTTTGTAAATGGTTTCCAGGAGGATTTGCTGCAGCACCTTCCATGGATGGAGGTGAAAGTGACAAGGCACTATTTCCCCAGATCCTCCTTCTCACCTCTCTTGAATACAGATGTGACATTTCCTTTCTCCCACTCCTCAGGAACCTCTGACAATCAACATCACCTTGAAAAGGTAGTTGGGAGTGGCCTCGCAATGACATTGGCCACCTCCCTTAGTCATCAGGCATACCATCAGGTTGCATGAACTTGTGTTCTATTGCTCTAGGGGCCTTAGGGGTCTGGGATTTCTGAAGGCAAGTTTTACCAGTAAGGACTAAGGTGAAGAAGGCATAGAGTACCTCAGCCTTCTCCATCTCCCTTATCACCTGAAAAAACGCAATTTATTGTCTTCAAGCATCATCCTGATCTGCACACTTGTAAATACATGTCAGGAACCAAGTCCTTCAATGTCCGATCAGTCACATGTCTCTGTCAGAAGTTAGGTTTTTATTTCATGCCACTGCAATTGCAGAACAGTTTCGTGCTCTGAAGAACAAGTGGGACCAATTCCAAAATGTGGCTATACCACAAAATCTGACTGTGCTGTGCTTATAAAATGACGGCCCCTTCTCTCTTCTCCCAACCCAACACCTATGGATTTATGATGCCATACTTATGCTCTCAGGGCAGGGAGCTCCTTCAGCTTTGTCTGTATACAAATATATATGTACGCTGCTTGGCAAGTAATCATAAATTCTGTATTCTCTAATGTAATCTGAGAAGCTCTCTCCCCCTTGCCAAACAGCTAGTAGCTTTCTCTCCTCATGTCGAGGTGATATTTTCACATTGTCACCGAGTGTTAAATCTTACTTATATTTGCTTAAATTAAATATGTTTAAGGTTAACCTTTTTTTAAGTGTCTTATTTAATTTATTTGAACAGATTTGGTTTATTTTGGGTCACTAAAACCTAATTAAGTTTCTGTTATCTCCAGAGTGCAATCTCCCATGGGTTCTTTCTGTTAATACTCCTGCTTCATGCCTCTCTGCTTGAGTGTTACTTGTAACAGTAGGAGAGGAGAAATTTCAAATGAAACTGTGCTTGGGAAGAGAAGGGCTTGGTGGGTTGTTTTTTTCTTAAAGAAGGAATATATCCTTTGAAAGTATAACGATATCAATGACGGAGAAAAATATTTGATGACATATTAAAATATATTTTTAAAATAACTAAAGTCCTGTTAAATATATTTTAAATGAGTTTTTCCTATTTTGTTCTGAATACTTCTCTTTGCAAAATCATTTTGGTTCAAGCTATTCTGTAAACTTATCCAGAAATTGTCTCAGGTACTGCACATGGCAAGCAGAGTTCACTTTCCAGAATTTTGTACTTGAAAGTCAGAAAGAAACTCTTAGTTTACCTTTCAATATGTTGAGAAACAAAAGAAATAGCTGCAAAAATAAAACTGTGTACAGGACTTCTTAAGGCTTTTAAACCTTTCAGCTCATCACACTGAGGACAAACCCAGATGCAGCCACACAGAACAGACGATTTCAGTTCACTCAAAATCAAAAGAAAGAAGATTCAAAAACATCAACATCAGTCACCAGCGTCAATCAGGCCAGCACATCTCGACTAGAAGGACTGCAGTCAGAGAATCACCGTTTGAGAATGAAAATCACAGAGGTATTGTTTATTGCATATACTGCATAGGCAATTTTTTTTATATTTTTTGTTGCAATTGTGTAATCTGCTTAAATGTTGACTACTTTTTAGGGGAAAAAAATAGTTTTCCCCATAGAAAAATATTGAAATAACAGGAAACAGATGATTTATATGAATAGCTAATTAATAGAGGGAATACTTAGCAGGTGTGATAAAATGGAAATGTGCCTCAGCAAATTAAAATGAAACTTCCCCTATTTATTTGTGACAGGCAAATTACCCTGCTGCTTCACATGGACGTGCTGAGCACCACAGAGCAATAGCTTAGAAGCTCAACCTTTACATGCAAGTGTAAGAGACCCGCAGCCCCGGGGGCACTTAAGAGCTATCTTTGTTCCTGTTTATGGCTGAGTTCAGAGACTGCTGTTGCTGTTATTTCTCAACCTCTCTGAGAGTTCACTCAAAAAGTTGCTAGACAGATTTTTACATCTGCCATGAAACAGAATTAGATATTTTCTTAAGGTAGAAAAGACCTTTACAATCGTGTAAGTTGAGCCTTTTGGCGCAAAGGCTGTGAAGTGTCTTCAGTCTCTACCAAGAGAAAGGCTAAGTAAATGCAGTGGATGAATTCCATTAGAACTATAACACGTATATTTTTAACTATGTCCATCCTTGCTCAGGAGCCTTCAAATGATGACAAAACAACCTTGAAAACTGCCCATTTTGTGAGACGAGATAACCATAACTGATCAGTATCTTACAAAAAAAACTAACCTGTTGTTGCCTAGTCTGTGAAGTATTCTTATAACTTGAAGAAAAGGTATTTTTCTGCAACCATTACTTCTTCATGCAGATCTTAACTAACCATCAGACTACCAACGACTCCAAAAGCAAAAGTTATCACTGCCTTGTTAAAGAAATTTGGTTCTTCAGCTTTGCCGGGTCCCTTTCATGTGAGAGCCTTGCAATTTTTAATGAAGGCTTAGCGGGCTACTGACTATTTCTGTTTCTTTATCCTGCTGTATTTTTTTCTACTAAGCCTCCTAACTCACAAGATCTCAGCCTGTGCCTTGCAGGGCTCATGGTGGTGATCACAGGTAAGGCTGGTCAGGGCAGTTGAACCATATTAGTGCATGAGGGCCCTGCTGCTCTTTTTAGGCTTTGCTTAAATAAATCAAATTAAATACCCAGAACCAGTAGGTCCAAATAAGAGCTTAATCATCACAGGGATTTGGAACATGTCCTACTGTGGCTAGTAGCTACATCTCTGGCTTATTTACCTTGAGTTGCTATGTCCCAGTTCTATAAGGAAACAATGTAAATCTAAATTCAGCACTTTTAATATTCAGTTAAGCCAGTAGTGAGTGGGACGTACTCTGTACACCATATCCTGGACAACTGTTCACAGAGAGCATCAAGATCACCATTAAGGTGCTTGTATCTGGCAATTTTCTGCTGGGGCTGTAGCCAGTTGAATACAAGTTAGCCTGTGGGGAAGGCATCCTGTGTTCAGCTCGGTACCAAAGGCTAGGGGTACACCAACCTGGCATTTCTGCTGTGGCTCTTCCAGTCAGAAAACAGCTTTGCTTCTCTCCCTCTCCCTCTCCCTCTAGTCTTAAAGGATTCTTTGGGGGAGAGAGAGGACTGGGATTTTTGTTTCTTCCCCCTCCTCTTATTTCCATTTTTTCCCTCTTGGGAAGTTATACTTAGAGTGGCAGTTTAGTGCTAGACATCAGATTACACAAGACACAAAAGATATAAAACGCAAGGGTAATTTTCAAATCACAAAAGTATAGAGTGTTCTCAGCCCCAAAACTTAAAACTGTGAGTTGGACTTTCTTCAAAATTTCACACACATACAAACCAAAACAAAAGGTATAACAGGATTTTGTCTCTCTACGAAAGGTAAAAGGAGTAAAAATAATCTTTAGGAAAAAAAATAACATTCATGGTAGAGTTGACTCACATGGTTGGACATGCCCCTGATGCCATAGTTCACTTATATTCTCCTGTATGTTCGATAATTTGATTGACTCAATAAAGTGGTTATAGCTATGTATGCCACATTTGTATGCATAAATAATAAATAGTTTTGAGGGGTTTCCAGACTGGGCCCATTTCTTTCTTATTCAGCAGTACACCAGAATTGCTTAAACTGAAACTTATTCTTCTCACATTGCCCTGTGTGCAATATCACAGCTGAACACAGTTTGTTACTTGCAGCATGACTTTTGGAGGTAGTGTTGTAGTGCTATAAGAAAACTGTATTTGGCACAGTGTGGCAACTGCATTACCACCTGCCTTCTAGTCTAATTATAGAAAGCTATGCAGTTGCTGCAGATACCTGAAGCAATGACTCTTGAATTTTTAGGGATTCGTACTCTTTCTGTTTTGCAGCTGGACAAAGACTTGGAAGAGGTCACAATGCAGCTTCAGGACACTCCTGAGAAAACAACATACATTAAGCAGAACCACTATCAGGATCTTAATGACATTCTTAGTATACGGAACTTCACAGACAGCAAAGGTGAGCGTTAGTAAAATCAATTAGTAGCTTAACCCACTAAGATTTGAATAACAATTTCACTGGATTGGTTCCAGAGCACTCAGACCTCGGTAAGAGAGAGCTTTAAATATTTTGATTGCATTGTGGAAAGCATGCAGATTCACATAAAAAGCTATATGATACCCACTGAGTGGTTATTTCTCTGTACGTATGTCTTCTGTTGTGGGTCCTATGTATATAATACACCTGGTAAAGTGGGAAACTTTTAAAAGCATGCTTGTGTTCAGAAGTCAAGTTTTCTGTGCTGCACAGAGGGTGGAACATCACAGACTGTTTCAGATGTTGCAAGAGTTAATTGAGCCGACTTCAGCAGTAGGAAGCCCAGTTTAATATGTGCTCATCTGAGTGGGACGTTCACATCCTGCTTTTGGACACTGCTATCAAGCCCGTAGAAGAGAAACACGTAAATATTTCAGTGCTGATTTGGACTCTAAATGTAGAATTGAAGGCACTCATGTATGAAAATTCTTCCCTAGGAACTGATAAAAAAGGATTTCATGATGACTGTAATATTGCTAAGTTGTTTCTACTGCGTGTCTTGCATCGATCCCTGAAGAAATATATGCAAAAGGATTGCTTCCATTAAAGCTATTTCACTTTTGGGAAGCAATAAGATCTGGTGCGTAGTGCAATAAAGTGGAAGCCAGGACACCCAGCTTCCATTTCTGACTCTAGAATGGATCTACTTTGTGACTTTTGGCAAATGACTTTGTACAGCTGAATATTACTATAGTATGCGAAAAAGTGGTTGCCCTGTGTTGGGATGTCGTAGACCCGCGTGTTTGTTGCAGTGCTAGTCTCAGGCTTCCATTGATGTGGCAGCATACGCTTGGTTAAGCGGAACAGAAGCTACTCCTGTAAATATAGTTGTTGAAGAATAATTTTAGAACAACAGAAACAGTTCATATATGCTTTTGAAGTATGTTGAAATTTTCTGGTTGGATAAGGTTACCTTTTCATGTGCTTTTTTGTTTTAGCCTGGGTATACATTCGGTTGTGTAATTCGCGGGGGAAAAAAAAAAGGAAGCGCTCTATAGAGTTCCCAGTGTCCTTTTTAAAATTAAAAAACAGAAGGGGGGAAAGGAGGAAAAGGAAAACGTAAATAGCTGCTGGAGGAGTGTGATTACTGGGCTGAGATCAGCAGCAAGAACTAACATCAGTGAGTGGGATGAGGCAGTTTTACCAAGTGTGTGAAAGGAACACATAGAATGTTCCACTCATGTCAGATGCTGCAGGAAAAATGATAAATCATGAATAACATTTCAAGCAGAAAAGATACATTACATTGTGCCAATCCCAATCTGAGTTTGGGTGTGAGAAATAAAAACGATTCTCAAGAGATACGCTATGTATAAATTTAGGATGGGATGCTTCCCACAGCAGGTTGCACTCCATTAGCAGTAGGGTGCTGGCAAAGAAATCAAGGAGAAAATATAACCTTTCTGCACTTACTTGTGGCTATATCTACAAAAGACATCGATGCCTAACTGCTGCTTTAAGCACCACCATCCAAGATTGTGTTCCTAAGTTTCCCTCAGTACAGTTCCCTAACTTCCACCTTTCCGCTGTGGGGTACATGTTTAAAACCACCTGCGTGTACAGAGCCTTGATGTACAGAGTAGCTTGGAACTATGTACTATTGGGATTTACAGGGTAGATATTTTTCTGCATATTGAAGTTGCTAGACACAGTTTTCCAAATGGACCAACCACATAAAGCTCTGCACAAAACAGAGAGGAAGGAAAAGAAGCATGTTTTCCTTTGGCTGCCTTTATATTGGATAGGTTATAGCATCCCTTCACCTGGGAACTAGGAAGACCTGGATGCCAATTTGCAGCAGGTGTTTGCAGCTTGGTCCCACACCCGGTGGCGAACGCCCCAAACATGAATGTTACGGAGTATCCTGATCCTGACTGGAGTGACATCAAATATTCATACGTCCAGGCTCTGAGCCACCATGTTCAACAACCCTTGCTAGCTTTTTTCTGACCCTCCATTTCTGTTTCTTCTGCCTCTTGTTTTCTCTCTTTCCCTGCTTCCCTGTCCCTTAGCTCCATGTCTGAATCTCCTCTGTATTTCTCTTACTGCGTTCATTCCCAATAGTCAACCTGTGTGCTTAATTCAAATTTGCCATTCCAATCAGAATAACAAGGCTTTGGAGAATTCATGCTGCTGAGTCACTGCTGCTTCTGAGCAGATGCAAAGAGATATCACTTAAATGGTACTTAAAAGAATTCTGGCCCTTACAGCTACAGGAAAGCTAACTCTGACTGACATAAGTATGCTTTCTGTAGCTATGTATTTCATGTAACTTTCTGTAAATGAAAGTGCAGAACCTTGAAATTATGTGTCCCTGATGGTACTTGAGGGAAGCTTCAGAATTGTAAATAATTTCTTAGCATGACCTAGAAGTCACCATGTGTCTCACCTCCACTGTGCAACTGGGCAAGCCAGTCCAATGTTTTTTTTAAGGTGATGCCAAGGTTTGTGCCTACCTTGGACCTTGTAAAAAATGTGAGCTGAGGGAGGGAGTGGGACAGTGATGATAGATGCTAAAAATAGCAGCTGACTTGGAGCTAAAAGTCATAGCAGATCATTTGCCACATTTGCATTGTGGACGTGGCTGAATCCTAGGTCAATATTCTTTATAAAATACCTTGCTGTTCTGAAACAGTTCACATAGAGAATGCCGTGTAGTGTATCACCATTGCTATTACACAAATTCAGGGCACTGCACTTGAGAGAACAGATAATAACGCAGGACTTACGCAATGTATCTCAAACAAGTCCTAACCAAACTTTAATGTCATAGTACACTTCAGGAGGTTTCTGATCTGTAAAACTTGTCCAGAGTTAAAATTCCTAACTCCTATAGCCAAGTGCCAAAGCAGGTTATTTGATTCTTCGCTGCTTTCCCCACCACCCTCATTTATATAAAGGATGGATTTAGGATACACAAGTTAAATTACTTTAGCCAAAATTGATAGACACAGCCGTGCACTCCCATTACTGCCTGACCTCTGGGAAAGTTTCATAACTTTGGAGTTCCTGGTTAGTTATTAACAGCAACAGCTCCTGATGTAGCCCAAGAGCTCTTTGCTGGCACAGGGATTCCTTATTTACAGCACATTCCAATGCAGTACATCTCATTTAAAGAGAGATATTATCCGAGACACTCATCTCTTCTTCACAAACGCGTAATGTCCCTGAGACATCTACAGCAATTGGCTATGTCAGAAAAGCAATTAGGAAATGTGGTTTGTAGTTTATGGTTTCAATGCTTTTTTTTTTAATGCAGGCTTTTGTCTGCACTGCTAGACAGCTTTGTGTTGTCAAGCAGTTCTCAACATGCTCCACAGGCCATGGCTCTGGGACCTCAAGTGGCTTCTCCAGTTGGATCTGAAAGGGCATCCCCTTAACTTCAGTTGATACATTCCTCGGGTGATTTTGAGTCACTGTGTCTGGTGGAGACCTTGGCTCTGTGCACGGCACATTAGCTTCTCCCCCAGCTTGCTGTTTGCAGGATCTTCTTGCCTTGCTGGAGCAGCAGAGCCGCATTACATCTGGGCTTTGGGGCTGGGATGGGCCGTGGGTGAGACCCACGCTTGGCTCGGGCAGTTCCTGTGCCTGGCAGCGCCGTTCAGCAAGGAGAGCCAAGCCTGGAGACGCGGCTGAGTTTTCCAGGCTGACATTTGGAAAAAGGAGGACGAATGCTTGTACCTGTGATGCTGTGTAAAGAGGAAGGTTGTGCCACAGAGCTCCAGGGAAGAAATACCCTGGCGCCGGCACAAACCAGAGCTTCCTGAAAGGACTCCTTCCACCCATGTAGCCAGTGTGCCAGAAACGGGAGAGACTTTGTGAAGGCAGAAGTTATTTCTACCGTGCAAGTTCCTGCAGGGATAAAAGTTACTGAGGAGGAAAATACAGAGGGAAGATACTACGTGGCCAGGGGGGCTGGCTAATTCCTACCCTTGGAATCTTACGATCTTACTCTATTTGACTTCTATTTGACATTTGATTACATGAAATTATTTCTACAGGAATGATTCATAGATTACAAGAGTTTCATATAAAGCCAAGCTCAGAAGAAATCCTGCAGAAGAATCTCCATTTATTTCTACCTTTGGCAGTACATTTCAGAGTCGCATATTAGGAAAACTAATGAACGACAGCCGTACTATGGATAGTCCATAAGAAGCAAGAGACAGCCTTGCAATAGTCCCCACTTGTGAACAAACCCCTTTGCAAGTTCTTTCTCCACAGGCACCCTAGCTTACTCAGAAAGGCTTTTCTGTTTTGAGCCAGAAAACAGTCTTTACTCATTGCTGTAAATGGACTGGGAGCATTCATTTGCATGTCAGCTATGCCTACATGCTGTCAGTTGTCACCCCACTCCAATGTTTCCTAGTGTTAGTTTTTTGCCATGTAAAAGCAGCTCAAAGAAAAACAGGTTTCAAAGGCGTGCTGCTCGTAAATGCGAAGCAAAACAGAGTTCATCTGTGATAGAGGGGGGAAATATTACTTCTATGAAGTTAGCGTGATTCAAGCACTAAGCTTGAGATTGAAACCGCAGATTCAAAGGCTTTCAGAAATAACTCCTTTAAAGGAATGTTGTTTTAACGAAAGGATATAGTTCATTATATCCCTTGTATATAGAGATATAGACAGAGATGTATACTAGTTTCTATGAAGCTTAGCAAATGGATTCCAATCCTGAAATTGGAGCTTGTTTCTATTTCAACAGGGAGACCAAACTGCCAGAGGTTCAGTGCCTGCCCTTCCTCACGCTGAAATAATTCTGTAGTAAAGGGAGCCTCTTCTGATTTAAAGTGGTACAAATAAGAGGAGAATCTTGCTGGCTTTTCTTTTTAAAAACTATTCCTTTCAAAAAATAACTATCAGAAGTCTTGATTTAGACTGCCTGGTGCTGTGCACTTAGTTCAGGAGAAATTTTTCTGATATACCCAGCAGACAACATAATCATTTTAATTTTTCCTTCCATTTTACTTTCTTTGCATCTTATTCACATGAAAAGCAGAAACTGGCTGGTCTTGTTTCAAAGTCCAAACAACAGAACTGTGAGAAATTACAGTAATTTTTTAAATCTACCTTTACCCTTAAAGTTTCCAGAGTTCTTTAGTAAATCAGCAAGGTTATCTCAGCCGGTTCTTATAAGTCATTATTAAACCACACTTGCTTCTTTGTGGAGCACAAAATATGCTTTCTAGCAAAGAGAAAACAACAGCAGAATTGAAAGATGCGGGGCGAAGAGCAGTTCTGCCATCTAGTTGTAAGCCATCAGAGGAATATTGCCACTAAAGCATAATGATGAAGATGTTCAATATAGCCGCAGTGTACAAACCACAACAAAACAACCCTCTAGTTAAAGAAATACAGTTCTAAAGTCTTGGAACATATTGCAGTAGTGGCAGTCACCTGGTGTTTTCTGCCTGCAGCTGAACAGGAGTCGTTCAAATGCACGATGCGTTTAAGCCAGCCCAGGTAATTTTGACAGCACCAGGTTGTGGAGGGGTTATGCGTACGGCAGGTCAGAAGCGAGCGTCACCCTGGCAGAGGGAGAGGCGAGCAGCGGGGAGCAGTGACCTCCTCCCCGAGCTTCTCCGCAGCCAGCATCCCATGCCCTCTTGCAGCTCAGAGCTTTGTCACTGGAAGCCGTTTCTCTGCTGCAGGTAGGCAAAGGTCCTGAGCTAAAGCCTTCTGGTTCTCACCAACAACTGGGCAGCAGGTTTTGTTTTCTAATGAACCCATCAGCAACTGCCCTGCAAGGCCCTTGAGATCTTTTTTTTTTTTTTCCCTGGCGGTTTTCTGAATGGAAAGTGCTTGGGCATCACTTATCCAGACTTCTGAGTTCCGGTGTGAGGTCTACAAAGGTGAAAATTACTTAGAAAGTGCTTCTGGCTAATGTAAATTTAATTTTGCACGTAGTTGGATCATCCCAGTGCAACTTATTCAGTAGCATCTGCAGTGGTAGACAGTATCCTGAGAATGAAGGGCTTTTTTCAAGTGACATACTTAATAGACAAAGGAAGAAACAATGGGAAAGTTCTAAAAGCAGTGCTACATTTTCCAGGGGAAACTGGGAACTCATATGTTTATCGTTACCCTTAATTTATTTTCTTTCAGTTGTTCAAGTAACATAAAATCAGTTTCCTCCATCCTTAAGTTTTTTAAGTGCATATGGTGATAGTGTTTTTTCTTTAAGCTCCAGCTCCTGGAAGCATATGACTAAGTGAGAATCTTGCTCTTCATCATTTAAATGAAAGGTAAATGGGGAAAAAAAATTCCTAGTTTCCATAGCTGCAGAATAAAAACCTAACAACACCTCTCCCAAAAAGCTTAACAAATAAGAATTACTCAACTTTTTTGTATTTCGAAAGAAGCAAAGGAAAAATAAAAAAAAATCAACATTGTGGCAGTTTTATGTGGATTTTGTCTGTATTGTATACATTTACATTAAAATTTGTATGGTAATCTTGTATACAGAAGTTTTTGCAGTATAGTAAGAGAGAGTCATCTGCAAGAGTGGTAGAAAAGGGTCTATTAAGAATAACACACAGTGATATATGGGCAGTTGGTGTTGAGGGGTGAGTAGGCAGAGAATATATGATTTCTGCTTTGCTTTAAACTAAATCCCCCACCTTTTTGACAGGGACCACCTCCTTCTCTCTCTCTCTCTCTCACAGCACAACTGAATGCATAAGAAACCCCTTTAGGGGCATACAACACAGATTAGTCTATGAAATCACATACTCCCAAAGCCCAACAGTTGCGTATTCCAGTTATTAGATGATGAATTGTATCTTCAGTAGCTTTGTAAAAGGTTAAATTGCTTACCTTGGCTAAAGGAGTTGGGACCTTAAAATAGTTAAATAATAGACCTTTTCCATCCCTAATTACAAGGATTGCTCAAATTTTAACTTTCATCTATATCATAAAGTCGGCAGTTTTCATTGTCAGCTTAGATCAGCTCAGGACTGAACGTTGGTTTTAATCATGGAAGTAAAAAGTGTTCTTTCCTACATGTCTGCTTATAGACATCACAAGGCTTTTATGCAAATGTCAAGCTCAATATACATAGAAATGCGATATATGGAAAATAAAAACTGAACTTTTGTGACAGCAAATGCCACACCAGCAAACTTCAGGCTGTCCTGAGATGATAGACTTCACTGCTTATCTTAGTCACTGTCAGATTTGGGTCTTTGCTGTTCTCCTTTCACATCTAAACCATCACTGAATCCTGTCATATCTTCCTTTTAAGCACTGAATTCCTTAGCTGTCTTTTACTGACATTTTCTTGCCCCAACAGAAGCGGCTTCATGTGTTCTGGTCGCCTCCTTTCTCACCCAGACCCTTCTCTTCCATGCAACATAAGTGAAAAATCTTCTCTCCTGCTCTTCTGAGCTGTAGTGATCCCCATATTGGCTCATTTTTGCATCCTCACCTATTCACTTCTTTCCAACTTGCTTGTTATATTTTTCACAGCAGAAAGTGAATGCTACAAAATAACAGCAGGGCAATTACACATGTTGGAGTTTGTCCTCAAAACATTCCCGTTTCTGCTTCCAGCTTCTTTCCTCACTCTTTGTTTCTGCTGCTTGTTTTGTCCCATCAGTGCTCAAACATATAACAAATATATTCCTAGCACGCTTGGACCTGAGCGTTATTTGGGGCTTCTGAGTGTTAGTAGAACAGAAAAGCGTCTTAAGCCTTCAATATGCGCTGTGTTTTTCATGCTATTTTCATTTTCTCTTCAATATTTTCCTGCTTTTCCCCCTCGTACCCATTTTTACACTCAAATTCTCCAGTGCCCTTTTCCAGTTTTTACCTTCGAGTCCTCTTCCATGCTGCCTTAATACCTGGAGCAATCACTGTTTCTCTGTGTGTGTGGCAAACAACTGCCGGTGATGGATTTGGAGCTGCTCTGTAATTATTTATGAAAACTGTGCGCTGTCCTCATTACTTAGATGTTTTCCCTGTGACTTTATTTGGCTTAACGCAGCAGGAGACTTTGGAAAAGCAGGCAGGAACAGAAAGGATCCCTGGTGAAGACAGCCTTCTTAAAATGGCTGTGTTCATCCACGTTTCTCAGGGGGGACCGATGCCACAGGCTTCAGCACAGCTAGCCAGGGACTCCCGGGACTCCCAGGGGAATCAGCTGAAGCTACCTACGGGGAAAATTATGATCTTCTACGCGTTCACTATGCAGAAAAGAGAACGGCAGGAGACAGCTTAATGAAATCATTAGCTGTCCTTCCTGCAGACAGCCTATGGACCAGTGCAACTGATATGAATCATATTTCCGTGCTGAATGATAGCAGATAGTTAAATGACAGCACTGAATTGCTTATGTGATTGCAAGAGTACCAAGGCTTCATACATCAATGAGATTATAGTTTTTCTAGGAAAAGACTTAAATAAGATTTTTTTATTCATATGAAAAGGTAACAGTTTCTGAGTGTGATAATATGGTGGTGAAGTTACACTAATTTTTTACACAGCCTAAGACTAGGTGAGAGAGTATGATAGCTCTACATAGAGGTGGGCTACAAGGTTTGGTTTCTGTATTTTTTCTAAAGGTGGGGGGGAAGCAAAGGAAGAACAAAAGAGGGTTTGTCCCTTTTCTGTTTCTTCATGGTAGTTCCTATGAAGGAACACATGACTGAAAGCATCAGAGTACAAAAGACTCACAGGGAGACCGGAGACTGTGTTGGAATACAGGCACAAAGAGTTTACTTTGTGGCATTATGAACATCCAAGAAATTTAAAAATGAAACAATTTAAAAATGGTCACTTTATCACAGTAAAGTAAAATTGAATGTGTTATCCATCTAGATGGTGAGAAAGCCATTTTGAAAAATCATCTTGATCAAAATCCACCAGCACAATGGGGCTCATCAGACCCTTCCAGAACAAGCAAAGATCCTATAGAAGACATCAATTCTCCAGAACAGTAAGTATACACCATTAGATCCTGGTAGAGAAGGAGGCACCCCTGCTCTCATGGGTATGCATGTGCTTGTGTGTGCACACTTCCTACTGTTTTAGACAAATTCCATCCTGGATACCAGCTGCCTTGCTGATAAAATGTTAATTTAAATGGTTACAAACCCCATATTTCTCTTTCACACATTTTTATGGGAAGACCTAGACTGTAAACCTTTTCAGCCAAGCCCGGCTACAGAGAGAGCCTGGACCGTCAGCGACAGATGTGAATGGCACCTCCTGAAGTACCAGTGGGCAGCAACGTTGTACTATGATGCCTCCCTGCCACCAGCTCACCATACCCACCAAATTTAGAGGATATTTGGGCCACCAGATCCTAAGGTCCCCCAAGGGCAAACTTCTTTCATCTTGTCAGAAACATCCATAACATGATGTCTGAAGTTTCTGTAGAGAGTTACAGGACAAGTTGTGCCCAGCCAGCAATGTATATTATGGAGAGAAGAGGATATACGTATATGCACACGTGTTACAACTGTTGTCAACAGTCCAAGTCCTTCCACACACCAGCCAGAGGGGTTTATGGTGTACACAGCCATTTTGTTCTCTTTCGATCTTATGCTAGCTGAGAAATAAAAACAGTCTTAGGGCTTTTCAACGTTACCATAGCAGCTGGACTGGAGTTTTGGCATTGGAAAGCCTGCACCGAGTAGTTTCCCTTAGAAACAATGCTGTGGCTACACGGAGAGGATGGCACAAAGCACTTGCTAGATTCATGGCGGGGAAAGACTCCTATAGTACCATCTTTTCTCTCCAGGAACCTATACAATAAACTCACGTAGTCCCCTCTACCAGCTCAGCAGGGCCTGCCATGGGCCAGACCTCAGGGAAGCTGTGCCCGTTTGTCTCTGGATCAGTCATTTCCCCATGGTAGCCTAGTTACACGGGCATCACTTCATCAGGATCTGAGCTAATAGCTGTCAGACTGTGTTTTGTACATGGGCAACTTAAAAGCTTATTTAAAAACAGAATAAATTAAATAAATCACTAGACTGAGTCACATGTTACATCAGTGACAGCAAACCTGATTTCAGATAGCAGTTACTGCCTTGTACTACCTGGTGCAGGAAAACACGTGGATTTCTAACTCTGTCCTTGCACTCAAAAAATAAACCCCAACCCAAACCTGCACAGGACCTAATCCACACACACATGCAGGGGTATGCACCAAAAAAAAAAAAAAAACCCAAAACAGTAGCTGATATATCTGGTTATTTCACAAAGCAGGGCTCTCGCTGAGAAAGCTCTCATGAATTTATGGGGTCAGCAGGGTAGTTTAATGCATAGCTATTAGAGGTCTGTCTTTTTCCAGCACCATTTGTCAGAAGTAATGTAGTGTGCATGCAGCCTCATCCACATGTGGCCCCCTTACATTAAGAGAGAGGCTAAGGAGAACACAGATGCTCAGATAATCCAGTTCTTCCGATACAGATTCAATACAGGAAAAAAAATCCCAACATTTGGTGATGACAGAATGTCCTCTAGGCTAGCGGTAACTGATGAGAAGACTGAGATTTCCTAAAGGCCTTAAAGAGTGGGTCAGTACAAATCTGAACAGTCACTGACATTTATGGAAAGCAATTAATAAAGTCTTGCTAAATCAAAACAGTGTCATTCAGCACTTGCACAGCTGTGATTGTGCCAGGTCCAAGGGTCAGTGTCTCCCCTGAGGATGCGTTGGCAGTTTGGGTACCAGAGCCACACCACCCAGGCACAGTGGACCTGCCAGAGAGGAGAAGCATAGCTGTCTTCAAGACTAGGGTTTTGTGATTCCCTCTCTCTGACAAGAGATTGCCGCTTTCCAAACTTTGTGCTCTTTAAGAATATCTCTCCTCATGCATGCACTTTTTTTTAACTTGCCTGGCAGCACTTCTGGTCTTCCATGGTTATTAAATATATCATTTTTGTCAAAAAAAAAAAAGAAAAAAAAAAGAGTTAAAGACAAGATTTAGCTTCTGCCTTCTCTTTCTCATTTTAGTGGACATATAGGGCATCTGACAGAGAGGTAGTCACATAGCATGTTGAACATGTTTATTATTCAAGAACAGAAATCTCAAAGACATTACTATGAAAAATATTTCCTTTTTGCCACAAACCTGTGGACAGAGGACATTAAGATAATGGTTTGCCTGAAGAAATTTTAACTCTTCATCAGCTATAGCGAAAGGAAGCATCACGCCTTCCTGTTATTAACAGCACTCCGGAGAGCTGGCATCTTTCAGTGTGAAAGTTCTTGTAGAGTTCATAAAAGAGTTTGACTTGGGATTTTTTCTTGCTTTTTTACCACTAGTGCTGCATTTGACTAACTGCAAGTGTGATCCCTCATCCTAAGGTTGTGTCCAAAGTGAAGGCATGGCAGTATGCATGCACCTTAGGCTCAGTAGCACAAGAAGATGTTGCACATTTGTTTCTGGGGTGTTGTTTATAGCATCCCAATCAGAATGTGAAAAACAATTGTTTTGTGCTTGGCGCAGATTTAAAACTCTGCACCTAAGGAAAATGTAGTCTGTATGACTGTGGAACAGCCTTAAAACATGAGTGTAGGTGATTCAGGGTTCGCTTTGCTCCTTACTCCCTTTCCTGCTGGGCAGGACCTGGTAGGTTATCCACAGTGTCACGTAAAATTTGCCGTACCCAGTCAGACCATCAGACACGAGGTGCAAAAGGTGGGTGCTGGCTGCTTTCTCTCTTGTTCACGCTGGCTACACAGTGTAAATTAACACTTCCTACAGCAGACAAAGCAGTGCTGGTGCGGAGGCTCAAGCCCTGCACTTTGGTTTTCCATAGTGCTTATTAGCATATTCCCTAGCACAGTCGCATCAACTTTTGCTTTGCCAGGTGATGCTCAGGCACAGTCTGGTATTCAGAAGCCCTGTTTGGGGGGAACTTAGCTGCAGGGATGGAAGCTGCAGCATGCCAGTTCATCTCAGGTCCAGAGAGCAGCCTGAAACCAGTTCAGAACAGATACAGTAGTTCACTTCACAGTAGGCCAGTGTGTCTCTTACGCAAAGTCAACTCCTTCCTCCTCCTTGCGTGTGTGACCTGCTGGAGAAGATTGGTGTACCGTATCTGGACACACTACTTCAGTACCAGTTTTATCAGTGCAGTGTGCTGAGATATTATTCAGGATACTATTTATATTCCAGCCAGATAGTGACCTGCTTACTTATCTAAAGATCGCATCAATCAGCTTATCTGCACAATAGCCACATGAGATCATTCAGTGGGATATCTTCCATGACCCTTAAAGACATTCTTCTGTGCACCTTCATTCCTGCATGTTGTCCCATCTCACCAGTGACCTATATTTGGTGACTTAGTTTTTGGCACTGTTAAAATTTATACTGTTCTCGTTTTAACAGCAATAATATGTAAGTCTTCCAAATTTCTGAGTAAAGGTGATGATAGATTTCTGCAGGACCCCACTAAAATCTGCCATTTTGATAGAATATCATTTCCTATATGTGGTCATTTTGTAACCTTCAAAGCAGCTAATTGCTGTATAACCCTTATAATAGAAACTACCTTGATTTTTTTTTTGAGCTAAAGCTCTGCTTTTAGCAACATTTAAAAAACAGTCAAACACCCTGCTGGAGCCAGTTATGTCAATTTTAGTAAACAAAAATTCTCATCAAAAAAGTGTGGTTAGGACTGGATTAGTGCAATACAGCCATATGCCTTGGCATGAACATGCCTCCTTGATTAAGTTTCTTCACTGACAGCAGCTCATATTAGTCTATCTATGATCCTACTCAAATCTGTTGTTAAAATAAGATGATTTAGAATGGTTAGTTTACTTGCTAGTACAACATCTTGCTTTATTGTAGTCTTTTAGTACTGCTCCAGCTTCCCAGCAGTTGCTAAAAATCAACATTAATGGGCTGAAGAATCGACTGAAATGCCCCCTGAATGCTAAGACACAGTTTACACGCTCCCGCAGGTCTTCAGATGTTTGACTGTAGCAGCAGTTGTTCCAGTCTCCCCAGTTACCAGTGGATGTCACCAGTGGTTTTGTGTAGCAGAACTGAATTATTTTTCAAATGCCTCTACCCCTTTGTAGCATCGTGAATTCCCATGTACATTACATGGTGTTCCTACGTGCATTGACATTGGAAGTCAAGCTTTTACTTGATTTTATTCACCCCTAATAAATTGCTTTTCTGTACAGAGCTGAGGGTACATGCCCTATTCTAACATGGTACCCCGATAAGTGGCTGCTCTGTGTGTGGCACCACCTTTCCTTTCCATCTCCTTCAGTGGTTGTAGAAAACCACTAATACTAACTGTTCCCTCCCCGACACACCTGACCATCTGCTTTGCCATATCTATATTGTATGCATAACTTGAAACAAATTGTATGCCGCTGTCCTGAAAAGCATTGACAAAATGTGGCAGGGGTGGAGGAGGGGGAAAAGCACTGATATTGGAGGGGAAAAAAAGCCCACACAGTGAGGCAGGGTACAAGATTTACTTTCACTTAAGGAGAAAATAACAGTTTTGTTTGGATTTTGTTACTTGTTTTGTTTTGTTTTGTTTTTACCTTAAGCATTTTGTCTAAAGTCTTAATTGTGCACGAGTCTCCAGGCTACAGTCCTCCGCCCCAATTCCAGGAACCAAGTTTTCATGTGAAAGTAAACTTTAAGTACAGCTAAAGCAAAATTTGCCACCCACTGCAGCCACTGTTGGCATAGCCAAATAAACATGCTTTGTCCATGGTATGGCTAACACTTAAAAGGGTGGGAAAAAAATCCCATTCACTTGATTATGCAACTGGATTCCCTTGGAATAGCTTCAAAAAGCTCTTTAATGAGAAGTCTGTAACAGTTGAACAAAGTAAGCATTTCCACTGGTGGGAAAATAAGCATGGGCAATTCTGTGTTTGACCCTGCAAGGAGAGACAGAATGACAATCCGCAGCGTCAGGCTCATAAGGATTCAGCACATGGAAGCAGTGAGCCATGCCACCTCTGCACTCCTTGGGAACAAGGCATGATTTCATTGATAGCACCAGAAAGAGTCGAGCACAGCAGCAAAATAACAATGAATGGATTTTGTTTAATCCCAGGGATGCATTGCCAGCACTACAACGATCAACACTGTGGATTAATATTGCATCAAACTTTTAAAGGGAGTTTGTGGGGGAAAAAAAAAGAGAAAGATGTTCCCGGCTAGGCAGACTACAACTATTTCCACCACATCTCTGTATGAACAAGCCTTAGTTTGTAGTGAAGAAACTAAAGAGAAGCAGCATTACCTTTCTTTCTGTTTGAATTTGAAAGCTATACTGCTCAGTCCCCGAGCAGTGCAATGGATGCCTTGGTAGCTGTCTCCACTTTCTAACACAAAGCAAAAAAGAAATGAAGTGTCGTTTGAATCAGAAAGGCTGTCCAAAGGCAAGCTTTCAAACATACACTTCTTACACGGGCCTGTCTATACACAGTCATTATGTCAGATAACAGGGAAATATAAATTTAAAATTCCATTTTACTGATACAATGCTTTGTATGGGCATTTTTCTTCTGGAATCAAAAAGCCAGTCTTCAGTTCAGCTCTGTCACTTTGACATCTGTCTTCTCTTTAACAAGTCCCTCCGTGTTTCACAAGTGAATGTCTCCAAACGAAGAAGCAATCCCGGTAGGATAAGATCTTCATCACTGAAAACATCTCTTGCACTAACTAACCCTATCTGGATTTTGGTTTTGTAACTGGATTTTGATTTTGTGAAAGGTGTTAGTATATCCACAGCATGGGGGTAGAAGAGCCCTTGTCTCGTGACACTGTCCTCTCCACGGAGAGGGGTTAGTCAGGCTATCTTTGAGCACTGTTTAGTATCCCAATTAAAAAAAAAATAAAAATAAAACAAACAAACAAAAACCCACAAAACAAAGCCCTACCAGTTACCATGATGTCAATCTGCTTGGAAAATTGAATACAGAATGCTGAGTTCCTAAACCCTGAATTTTGGTGTGGGTGGTTGGTTACACTGCTTTTAGGGTGCCGACTCCTCAGTCCCACAGCACTGACTGCGGGAACTTGAGAGCATTCAGTACCTCAAAACCACAGACCTGAACTGCAAAGAGGAACTACTTGGAAAAAGCCATCAGTCCAAGTTCTCTCCCTCCAGGCACCTGTGTTTGCCTTCGCTGGAGCTGCAAAAATGCCATCCCTAATTCTAACATCCTTGTACTCAGTGGTGCGTGGCTTAAAACTCAGCCTGTGACCTCGCGCACGCCTGTGCCGTTAGCCAGGGCTCTGCATGCAATAGTTCACGGTGCAGGAGGCGAGGGGTTGCTCAGCCATATGCCCTCATTGCACACTTAACTTCTTCCTGTGTCAGCAGTCTCACAATTACTCTGAAAGTGCCTGGGAATTTCAGACGGTTGTGGGATGCTGAGAACAAACCCTTCGATTCTTTTGTCACGTCTAGCCTGTCAGAAAAATTCCCGAAGGGGAAATAACACCTGGGTGGCACAGCTCAACAGCAGCGAGTGTAATGGTCTTGGCATTAACCCTCTCTATCGCAGCAGCAGGCACAGAAAATATCCTGGCAGCAACCTGCAAACATATCAAGCATGTAATGTATTGCGTTTTCCTCTTGGCTAATGCTTCTCTCTCTCTCTCTCTCATCTCTCTCGCAGCATACAGCGTCGGCTGTCTTTGCAGCTGCCCATTCTTCACCATGCCTACTTGCCATCCATAGGAGGAGTTGACGCTAGCTGTGCCAGTCCGTGCGTAAGCCCCAGTGCCAGTCCTCGGCACAGACACGTGCCGCCCTCCTTCCGAGTGATGGTTTCGGGGCTGTAGGCAAGGGAGATCAGTGCTTCCTGAACTGCTTTTAAGTACTCAATGACTGGACTAAACATCTGACCTGGAACTCTGCTACAAACATATAACATTGGCTCTTACCGCAGAGGAGCTACTGCTGTGGCCGTCATCACAGGAGTACCTGTGTGACTCGTGTGGGAAGGCAAAGGAGAAGGACACAAGGAGTTTGATCTGTAGCCTTATTCATGGAGTTTTTATTTCTTCACGTAAAAGTCACTGAAAAACATTTCTTCCCAAATTTCTACTCGCAACAAGAAGGCTGGGAAATACGGATCTTGCAAAAAAGACACTAGGAGAAAAAAAAAACACTCAAATGTCACTGAGCTTTATGTGGCTGCTGAGAACTTGCAATTCTATACTGTATTCATGTAAGGAAAATACAATGGTTGAGCTATACCATATTTATTGAAATAGATACACTCATTTTTACAAGAGTTGTGTTAAATTGCTGGAAACATTCTGCACTGGTTAGTCTTGCTTGTTTTCATTTCAGGGATGATGTTCGATAGGAAAGGAGGATTATGAGAAATGATTCCTCGGGTGTCATTGAGACTCTGCAGTGCTGTGAGCAGGGTCACCTCTAACTTGCAGCTGTACGTGAAACCCAAGCAGAGGCTGAAGCTCCAGCTCCGAGTTGTCACCAGCTGGAGAGCTGCTGGTTGGAAGTGGAGCACTTCACCCTCCTCCAGGGATGATGGTACTGACTGCTGACCATCTGCAGCATCATTTTAGCAAAGTTTCTGCACCTATTTCAGAATAAACACCGCCAACCGTAATGTACTAAACTGTCTGGAAAAGTCCTAGGGCTGATAACTCAAAAAGCTGAGCACAGACGGGTAGTGAAGTCTTAATGTCACAGGACGGATTGTTTTTCATAGTTTGTTTGAATTATGTCACACATAATTACAGTAAAATTAGTTCAGTGGACTTGGGGGGGAGGGGTTAGGGCACAGCACTTTGCTGCTGCAGGCAAAGCCTGCAGAGCACATAGATGTGAATATACACTCTGTTTGCTTTGTACCTGCGTGTGTGACAGTGGTAGTGGATAATAGAGAGGACAAATCAAATTTACCAATAGCATATTTTATCTGAATCCTAAAAGGACTGTGAAAAGAAACAGCGGTTTTTTATACTTTAGCTCCATCCCCTGAACCGAAGTAATTAGGAGGAACGATAGTGGCAATACCGTCTGGACCAGCTCTGGAGCCAAACCCTCAGGCACAGGTGAGACACACAAGCAGCTTCTTTTTCCAAGGGACTGGAAATGTGGCATCTCACTGCCAGGGCCGTTTGCTAAGAGTAGGGGCAAAAAAACCCACATCAAGCACCCACTGGGCTCTCAGTTTTCTTTGACCAGCGCCTGTGCACCTCAGACCAAACCTTTGGAATGACGTTTCTAAAAAGGTTTATAAATCAGCAATGACTGAAGCACAGCTGAAGAGGTTCATTAGCTGAGGGACTTAACCACAGCTTTGACAAGTTAGCATAAATCTCCATTAAAAACAAAACACACCTCATAGTGGCCAAAACCAACATGAATATGTATCTGAATCTTACAATCAGGAGCATCACAAAATATTTCACTTGGCACATACAGTAAGAGAGGTTATGGAAATATCTGTAGCTTTTAGAACAAAACCATGTAAGTATAAACACAGATAAAATAGAACTCATTACTCTGTTTAAGCACTAAACACTGACGTTGTCACTCAATGTGTGTTGACAGTATTCTCTTGCTTTATTAATATCATCAGGGCCTGGTTTATTTTAAAAGGAATGTTAATTTTTAAAAAGAGAAAATTACAATATTGTATATAATGTATACACAAAGATCTCTGTAGAAATATTATTCCAACTTAGCAGGAAAAAAAAAAATCAGAAGTATCGGACCATTGGAGGTGAGTGTGTGTGTGTGTCTGTAACTTTGTGAATACTGACTGTGCGACGTTTATTAGGTTTAAACCATGCAGTACATTCTTTGTCTCAATGATACTGTAGTTTCTCCCATAACATTTTTTTTTTATTTTACTGCAGATAACAAGACCAACCGAGTGAATATAGCTATTTAATGTTTCTGTTCTTTTATACTGCAGCAAAAATGTACTGTAAATTTATGAAGAGGCTGTGCCCCAATGGCATTTTCCAATGATGTTAGTGCACAAATGCTTTAAACTAGACTGGAACTGCCAGAATAAAATGTAAATGAAGAATTTCTTGTATAACCTTATACTGCATGAGATCAATTTTTAATAAATTGTTGCAAATCTGTTTTTATGAATAAAATATATAAAACCTAGCATTTTGGACTCAGTGCCCTCTTCCCCCACAGCAAAACCATTATTAATGTGTAACCATTATTAATGTGTATGCGTGTGTGTATATATATATATAAACATACGTATATATAAAAGCCTCTCCAGAGAAGGAAGAATCCTATTATAACACCACATTGTAATAAAAAGTCCAAACACACACCCTAGTATTGAAGGGTTCACTTCTAGAGAAAATAGATACATGAGCTTCTGCCCTGAAATACAGTTACTGCAGTACTCATGAGTGAAGTCTAAGCCCTTTTACAAATGAGAAAATAATCAAACATATGCTGAACATTTACATCCAAACAACACTTCATACATGCACTGTTCTCTGTTGTACCACAGTGAGTGTGAATTCAGGAGAAAAAGATTTTACTATTTCACAGAAGTTATTGAAGTTAAGCCACCCTTCTAGCTCTATAGTAAAATCTCTGCTTCAGCAAATGAGGATTTTCTGAGAATAATCACCAATTGTTTCATGAAGACAAACACTAAACATCTCCATCCAGTTTCACGCATGTGGTAGGTTTTGTGTCCTAAACCAGGTCCTTCTGCTTGGCAGAAGAGGAGAAGGGTGGGAACGTAGTGCAATGAGACAGCTAGAGGAAAGAGCATTTTTAGTTGTTTGCTTTTCCACAGGAGCATCCTCAAGCCAGCACAAAATGAGATAAAGCCCAAGATGAGGGAATTAGAGCCACCACAAATGTGTTTTCTGTAGATTTCTGATGCAGCTTAGAAGTCCCACCGCACACATGCAAAATAGAAAATACCAGTGAGGAGTGAACAGCATGGATCGTGGATCTCAATGCAGAATACCAGATGGCAGGAGAAACTCAGATACATATAAGCTCATTCAAGAAAGAAAAAAAAAGTCTAGAATTACTTTATTGTGAAACCTATATTCAACCAGAAATTGTGGGAGAATGTGCACAACAATGTTTTATCCAACATTGGAATAGGCTGCCCAGGGAGGTGGTGGATTCGTCATCCCTGGAGGTGTTGAAAATAAGGGTAGAAGTGGTACTTGGGGATATGGTTTAGAAGTGGTTTTGTCAGGTTAGGTTAATGGTTGGACATGATGACCTTAAATGTCCCTTCCAACCTTAACGATTCTATGATTCTATGAACTTAGAGTTGCTCAAGAATAATAGGAAACCAGAACAAAACAAAACATTGCTTTAAGAGATCAAGAAAAAAAAATAAGAGGAAGATGTCAGGGGAGCAAGTTTACTCAAACTGTTGAGTTTCCACAGTCACAGCAAATATGTTTCCTCCAAAATCATAAATTTGCTATTGAAGTCATGTGAGATTACTAATGTTGCAGCACTTCTTTCAAATAATTAATAACGTCAAGGATGGTAAGGGAAGAACAAGAGAGGCACTTTTTCAGTTTTCTCTTCCTTTTAAAAGATATAACACCTTTCCTCAAAAGTTTATAATCCAGTCTTTTCTGGTCTTTTCAGAACTTGTTTGTTCCTTACAAATCCCAGTATGGTGTGCCTGTTCTCCCCAAGACTGGATTGGTATTTCTGTCCCTTTCTGCTCAGGCTTGCTTGGCTACTGGAAGCCAGTCCAGCAAGACCTGTCCCAGCACTTCCACAGCACCCTGTGGATATCAGCAGGGTTTTACTGTGCTCTCATTACACAGCCCAATGGATGGGCCAGTCCGCCCGTTCAGCGAACTCACTCTTCCTGTCGCTGACTTGTTTAATAGAGATTTTCTTCTCACTGCCTGAGAAGATTGACAGGTTTATTACAGTGGCTTAAACATCATGATTTTTATCTGAGTTTGGTTCTCATATATACTGACTGCCTTCTCCATCTCTTGAGATGGTGAATAGTACTTACTTGGTCATTACTTTAATATGCGTGAATATTATTCACAAGTGCACTTTCAAGAGCACTCTGCCTCTTGAGCCAATCAGGATTCTGCCAGTCCACTTCTGCCCTTATCACTACTCACTAAACAACATTGCAGAGGAGCATTAATGGGTCTAGGGCTGCACTAGAAGAGGTGGGGAGGAGGTGGCTGGAGACCGTGTTGGGCTGCTGGCAAGGGCAACCCTCCGTGGCTGTACCATCATGTCAGTGTTGCCACAGACCTCTCTTACCTGCAGACATTTTGAGCCACCAGCTTTGCAAACTTCAACTGGTTTAAACCCTCTCCCCTGGTGATGAGGCACTGAAGTGGGCCAAATGAAGGGAAAGAGTGAAGGGCAGGCAGGAGGATAAAGGAGGGAGAGGCATCTCCAGTCACTGAGCACATCCTTCACCACCCTCAAAAAAAGTGGCTGCCACTAGTGCCATCAGAGCCAAGCATCACACAAGCATTTAAACACATAACTGAAATTTAGAGTCTAAATTCAGTAGAGGTCAAATAGATCTGAGGACAGGAGCAGAAGGTGAGTGCAAGCTGTAGGTACCAGGCAGCAAGCAGCCTGTGGGCTGGCTCACTAGCAGAAGCATAGCAGAAAGGAGCTCAGATGACCTTGAGCTTCACGAGAAAGGACCGACATCTTCATGAGTCGGCAAACACAGGCTTCGACTAGAACAGAGGATTTTTATCTCCTGACAAAAGGTTATGCAGCAAGAGCCCTGTACTCACACGCGCTGGGTGCAATTTAAGCTGAGAAAAATATTGGTTAAATTTATGACCTACAGCTGTAATTGCTTCAGAGACCATATCACCCACCTACCTAGTACTGCAGACAGCAGCGTGGGTTGCCACTGGTGGCAAACCACCCCACAGAGGGGAAGCAGTCCATTCTGGCAAGTCAGTTTGACTGGAAAGTATTGTGCGTGTTGCAGAGCGAGCTGGTGGGACACGGTGCAAGCGCAAGCAGCCCATCATTAATGGCCTGGAAAACACCATGAGGGCCAAGGCAAAGACATCCATGCTACCTCCTGTTTTGGGAATTTGTCAAGCATCTAAAAGCAAAACCCATTCCAAGGACATATAGACACAAGCCACCCCCAGCTCCTTGGCCCTGGCCTCCACTGCAAAACCCTGAGTGTGCGCAGCTGAACGTCCCATTTGTCCAGGCCTAAGGAAAAGGGAGCATGAAGTAGAAATGAAAGACTGTGGAAAAGAGCAGGCACGAACTACACACGTGGCTTTGTACTCATGAAGTGAGTTCTCTGTTGCTCTGTGGCAGGTGGCTCCTATTCTGCCCTGCCTAAGGGTAATCCAGTATTTCCAAACACCGGGGACCCCTGCCAGCAGACAGAGGGATGGAGACATCAGTTCTGCAGGAAGGAAGAACCTCACATCTTTACCCAATAAGCTTGCTGACATAATAATTAGTTCATATTATTAAATAAGCTATCAACTGGTGATACAAACCAGCATGTCTTATAAGAAGAAAGCATTCCTCTCCAGCATACGAACATCTCTGTCTTTGGGAAACCTTGTGTTCCTATTACTTTGGACATGATTGTACAACACAGCACCAGCACAGCTCTTGCTACCCCAGAGAACAAAACTATTCCTCCAGCCTGAGAAACCCTTCACTTTATCCCCTACTAGACCTGTGCCTGAAGCAGAGAGCCACAGACAAAACAGTAGTGATTAAAGTCACCTCTTGAGCATTTCTGGAGATAAAACCAAGGGAGACAGCAGCTCTAGGACAACCTGCCCAAGGTTGCTCTGAGGGACACCTGCAAGATGTAGATGTCACTAAAAGACCTGCTTCAGAAAAGCAAATTGCTGAGCATAGATCATCTTCTCCTAAAGAAGGGTAAAAAGAAACAAAGTCTTCGTAGCTTATCTTAAAGGCAGTCACGTTTCCAAAGTCATTGACTCTCCCCGTGATGAACAGCAGGTGGAGGGAGGGCACATGGGAAAGGAAAATAATGGGGGGGGGCAAGGACAGTAGCTTCAAGCTAGAGCTGCAGAGAGAGGGTGACAAGACAAAGGTCAAAGTCTTTAAGTTAACAATTCCATAACCCCCACAACTCATCCTGACTCTCAACACTGGAAAGAAATCCTCTTCAGTTTGCCTTGGCTCATACTTAGGTCACTGGAAGACACTATTTGAGCAAAGTAAGAGAGTTAATGGGAGAAAAGGGGAAAAAAAATCAAAACAACCAACACGCACATACAAGAAGACGGCTTGAGAGTCATAAAGATGCAAATGAACAAGAGACTCAGATGCAATTGCTTCTGAGGAAGACACATCAATGTCAGCATCAGATATAAGCACCCCTAGCAAAAGATAGTCACTGTCATCCCACAAAGCTAGCTGTACAAATGAAGCTGTTAAAATTGTCAGAACCGAAGCCAACACCATCACTAACTGCCTCAGTGTTGCTAGTAACTAAAATGGGAGCAACTTTCCTCCAAATTTTGACCTCAGCTTCTAGCAGGCTCAAAGTTTGAAATTCAGTTCCATACTTCAGTAGCCTAGGCTGTTTCCAGGCTTTTGTTATTACTGGAGGGCTGCAGAAGTGTGAAGTTTTCAAATTAGCAATCCTTATGAAAATTTTACAGAAACCGGTTCTTACACACACACAGAAACAAGTTTTTTAACTGCACTGCCTTAGTCAGGGTGTGGGGAGGGGGCATATTTCACTGTTCTCCCTACACATTTTACTGTTTTCAGAAGCCTCCACAGAATTTCCCTTTGAGATCATAGACTCTCCAACTTCAAGCTGAAAGTACTGCCGAAAATCTGTCATACTGCTGTTGTAACAAGGAATATTTCTCTAATAAGTGCCCCCATTCTTTGAGGACCTTTCAGTCTTTTCCCTCCCCCCACAAGCTAATATTCTATATTTACTGCTTTGTTTCAGTTTTAAAACCCAAGAATTTATGTACCTAAGAATTAACTGACATTTGAACTTAAATAAGCAATTTATGATGAGAGCGAAGCTCAGCAAAGTGGAAAAAATGCATGAGTTGTTCCAGCATAATCCATGTAAACAAATAAGAACAGTACCTGCTATAGTTCAAAACTTGCAGAGGTATTTCACTGGTACGAAAGAAAATTATTTCAAAACACAATCAAGCAAATGCATTCCAGGTTTAATTGACCATTGAGTTAGAGGACAAAGTCAGCTCTCAGTTATCCTTGAGCGGCTGATTCAGGTTGCCACAGCCTGGGATCAAACCTGACCGTTCCACCCACTAGGGCCTGTCTGCTCACCGCTCATTAAAGCTGCCGTCATCTCCGCAAAAACTGGCCTGTAAGTTTTTGAAGGTGAATGAATCAACTGTGAAATCCAGACTAGCACGTGTGAATTCTCCATAGACCTTTTCCCGCTTTCTGTTAGCCTGCCACTCCTCCCATCCCATCATGCTCTTTACGATACTGCCATTTGATATAAAACTACTCCTATTAGGGACAAGCAAAATTGTAACAAGGGTGGAAAGATATATAAAGACATTCATTTAACTGGGCTGTGGCACAGTACTTCAGTATTGGGAGTGGCGAACTGATGAATCCAAAAGCATCTCCCCCCAAGCAGCATTAGGTTTTTTGTTTTGTCACAGGATGGGAGCAGTTGCAACAGATGCCCATCAATTCCTCTCAAGTTTTCTTTGTGTTTTACTCCAACCTGATCCCAGGGCAGCAAGACTGACTACCCTCCTCTCTGCTTCCAGGCTTTAACAGACCCTCCTGGCTGAGTTATTTTAAATATACCAAGAAGGTGAAACCCTTCACCCTCCTGCACCTGCTCAATTCTGCTGCGGCGTCCTCTGCGCTCGCGGGAAGGTATAGCAGCGGAGACGTTCGGTGGCCAGGCAGACCCTCTCCAAACAACATTTTCCTGCAATACATGTAGAAAGGCTGCACTGGTGTGTTTTTTTTTTTTCTTTTCAGCTTCTTTACCAGCTTAACTCCACGTGTCACTTCCACTGTTCTTTGTGTAGTTGTTACCAACGCTGGAACATCTGATATGTTCGAATCCTTCTGAAAAGGCTGTCAGTCCTTACTTGCGAAATCATTAGGAGCAAACACTCACTTCAGGAGTCCCAAATGTGACAAAAATAGTTTCAAGAATTAAAAAGTGCCTATTTTAATACAGCCTCCTTTTAAATAAGCTCTCTATTTTTTCCCAGTGTACGTCAGCAGTCATCAACCACTCATTGTCTTCTACAAAGGAAAAGTGCGCACCCAGCTCTATTTCAGACCTCGCAGGCATGCCTGCATTATTTTTTCATATCCCTTATTTTCTGTCTTTTTTTTTTTATGGTCATGTTGCTGATTTATTGTTTGTTTGTTTTCAAGCAAGTCAGAAACAAAATGAACTTTCCCATATGGAGAACACCAACCACAGAGCGCTCACGTCTGTGCAGTACAAATGCTCAAGTATAAACTGCTTCTCCTCATCCAGCATGCACAGTGCGTATCCCAGGCTGTGCGGGTAGAAGCTTAGAGCTTCAGTCAGATAAAAGATAATAAAGTGAACTTGGGCCTCATTAACTTACGCTGTTGCTGTGAATATTAACATAGATTAAAATCCAAGCTCCGAAAAGAGAACGCAGTCCCAGCCCTCGTCACAGGCAAACTGCAAGCAATAATAAATTCCTTGAATTAATTTAGTTCATCATACTCTAAAGCTACAGTAAGACACTCTACATAAAGGCCTTCACATGGTTTTGAAAATTTTGTAGCCAATTGCAATTTCAAGAATTAAATCTCTGGTTATGCACTTTGCTTATGACTTTGATGAATAACCTGCTGCTCTGGCTGCATATACAGAAAGAGTCTTAGGAAGGCACTTTTCTTTCTTTCAGGACCTAGTTCAGCTTGGTATGCATAAAAACATTTATGAACATATCAGAATTTAGACAACCTTGCTCAAATAAATGTAATGGGGTATATTCAAAACGATGAAAAGATATTTCTCATTAATTTCTCTTTCTTTTGGAATAAAGTTTTCCTTTTACTGATGTTCAGTTCTTTTACTCTGTTCTAAATAGATGTTATATTCCCTTCATTATGATTACATTACATTACTAGCACTACACTACTGATGCAAATAAGGACTCTTCATCTTGTTTTTCGCCTTTTCTACTCCTACAGGGGAACATTGTTCACAGTATACCATTCCACTTATATAAGAAAAGCTAAGATGGAGTAAAGAAAGCAGTTGGGTTTTTTTACCTACACTACAAACTTCACATTTATCGTGGAAGTTAAAAAATGTGTTTGGCACCATAACAAAGGGAGAGAGTTTCATGGAGATCATTAGTTCCTCCAAAAGTCCATTCCATTCTTGAACTGGCCCTTTGCATAGCACCATCCTCCCCCCGGGGAAGGAAGGTCATTACATGAAGCGGTCATCAGCGATCCTCATCTCAAAGCTTTAGGCCATCTTTTAGCTTTGTTAATCCCAGTCACTAGCTTATTATTTTAAAAGTACTTTCCTCAAACTCCACTGCCTCACTTCACTCCCATCACAAGATTCCTCTGCTACACTGCATGAGACTGCTCTCCTTTTTCCTGACGTAGCTGGCACGGTGAGATGTTGAAGTCGGTTTTACCCTCAGACTCTCTATGCTGGATGGACAGACACCCTTGGTCGGGGGGATTTTATTCATTATGGAACTTTCCCCACTCTTTGGGATCCATCTGCATATTTCTCCACTTACATGCGATGTTGTAAGCTGCACTGTGTAAACTGTGGTGGTCTAAGATAGGTGTCTGTCCCTGTACCTGTGACAGAGGAATTTCCTATTGGTAGCTTGTATGTCCCAGTAAGAGAGCATTACCCCATGAGAAGGGTATAGTAGTCTATCATATGCTTTTCAGGGATGTATTTACTTAATTGGCAAAGGTTTATTTGGACGTTTGTGGTACATCAAGCAACACACTGCTTTGTGCACTGTAGTTTTCTTTGTATTTAATACACAGATCACTGGCTTAGCATACAATGGATGCTTCTTTGCTGATGACAGTCCTCTGTCACGTATACCTTCTTTCTGGCACTGTTCTTGAGGCAGTCACTGTGGGCAGAGCTGCACTTCACCAAAGACAGACCTTTCTGCATAAAAACATCCCATAATCTGCTAACTTGTTTTTGCACCTGTCAGGCAGTCATTTGGCTACCCATAAATTACATTATTCCTTCTTTCCCTACCCAGCAACTTCCTTGTTTTTCTTCAGTCCCGTTTGTGAGAGTTTCTTGCTTCAAACCCTGAGAATTCTCCTTTGCATTTTTCAGACTATTCACTTTCATCTCTTTGGGCTTCTTTGGTGGCCAGAACTGCTCCTCGCAACTGCCAAGGGCATCTGGCCATCTAATAGTCTGCTAGACTACGGACTGAGCCCTTCTTTTGAAGGTGAAATGGCATGAATCCCAAGAACAAAACCTCTGTCAAAGATGTAAATCCATAGACTGATGGCAGACAACCTTATCTGCATTTACTGAGTGATGACTCTGCTATCAGGACTTAGTGGGTTGTGTTTTGGGGAGCTCTGAGCTCAGTAGGGCTATGGCTGCAGAATCACCAAAGGGGTGGGAACAGCTGCTTAACTTGTTCTTTTCTTTAGCCTGAAGTTGATTGCAATGGTGAGGTTTAACTCTGTACGGTAAAGGTTTAAGAGAACACAGTGATCTGTAAAGGTCTAAGAGAACACAGTGACCGTTGTGTAAGCAGCCCGCTCGCCAACAAGAATGACTGGCCAAACAGACTGTTTAGAAAAATACGAAGATAACACCCCCAAGCCAACCCAGGACAGGAGGAAGGGAACCCACTCCCACCACTGAACTCCTTCTGGTGAAGAATTTGAGTGACCAACAGCTCACTGCAAAACCTTTCTTCTAAAGGAAAGCTGGTTCTTTTGGCCTTAAGGCCAGAAGGGCACTGGAAAGATGGGCACAAAAGCCCACAAAGATTTCATGAGGTCTAATGCAACAAAGAAAAAGTGAAATTTCTTTTATCTCAAGTCATTCAATTGCCTGAAAAAATGTGTCTGCTGCTCTTGTCCCATCCCCAGTGTTACCACCAGAGAGCGAGAGAACATGAACTTCACCAGCTCATGTAAGATGCAAGGTGTTTTCTGTACAAATAAGTCTATATCCTCAGAGTCACATAAACTGAATGATTCAATGCTCCCTCAAATTGTCATAAAAAAGGCTGATAACAACGAGAAGTACTTCCCTGCTTCTGCCTCAGCGCTCACCATTATTTCTAGTATTTATGCCACTGTAAATTCATCTTAGGTTTACTCTACTGAAACAAGTTCATCTTGTCTATAAGGGAGAGCAGATTGTTGCCTTATTATGATCATTTTTTAATCAACACTCTAAACACGGGCAAGTATCCAGAAACCAAAATAACAAAAAAAAAAAAAAAAAAAAAAAAAAAGAGACAACTAGGGAATACATGAAGAAGGAAGAAGAATGCTTTCCCTCTTCTTTCTCCTTGTGAGAAAACATTTTTACACTCAGTTTTTAGATCAACATGAGCAACATCTCAAAAACAGTAAAAACAAACAAACAAGCAAAAACACCAAAAAATAAGCTAACAGTGAGTTTTCCACCACTTGCTTACACCTCCTCCCCCAGTGGTTATGTTGGTCAAACCAGTCACTGGGCAGAAAACATTATTCGCAGAGGGAGAAGACGATTCAGTATTGAACCATGGTTATTTCATATGGTTTCCCAGATGGAAAACCGTAAAGCAGGGTGAGGGTTTACTGCAAAACAAAACAGAGTCTGGAGAAGGGGGAAAACATATGTATGGATGCATATATTAACAGCAGTTTTAGAAAATAATTTAGTCTTCCAGAAAATGATAAGGAAATATTGAATAAGTTTCCACATTTTTTCCGACCAAAGCTTTACATCAGAAACATTTATCTGGATGTATTGACAAGTTATGTATGTACAAGCACATTGATTTTATACTGCAGAATTAAAGCTCTCTGCTGCCAAATTCAGAACATTGAAGTCTTATATGCAGAGTTAATATAACTCATATTCATGAGCTGATAAGAAATATTACATAAATATCATTTTATCATGTAAAGAATTTTTGACAGGATGTTCTGGGCTCATACATTTTTTATAAATTGTTGCTATTTTGGTAAAGCAGAAAGAAATGTGGGGTGAACAACGCCAGCAAGTAGTGACGATTTCCTGTATTGTTACTACACGGCATGCCAAGATTTACAGCCAACTTCGTCAATAGCTTTCATTGTCCTGCCTTTATACGTTTTCCTTACTCTGTTGTTGTTGGTTTTTTAATCATTAACTTCAAATTGACATCCTTGGGCCAACTCATTTTTAATTTAGGAATGTGAAACAAAAATAGCTTCATGAGTCAAGAATTAAACGAATGAGAAATGAGCATATGGCAAAACCCAAGCCCTTTGAGCTGCTCTTTGAATGTACTACGATTTATAACGGTGAGGTTATGTGGTAAAGTTTAGAGCACAAAGCTTACTAAATAATGAATACGGTGCTTCCGTGTAATTCTGCTGGCAACAACCCTGAGCAATTTTAATTAGCTTCACCTCCCCTTAACTGCAAGGACAGCTGTGGTTGTGCAGTCTTCCTACAAAAGCAGCGTTCTGCAAGTTCTCTTATCCAGGTTTAATTTTTTTGCTACCAAAACTCAACTTTGCAACCGATTTACCAGAAACGAGCCTGGATTTGTGTCATTTCTGTTAGATTACACAATTAAAGAATCATCCCCACAATGACAGGCAGGGAAACCCCAATAGCTCAGTAAGGGAAACAGAGCACCCTGATGTTGCTGCTGCCCAGGCATCACAGGAGAGCAGTCAGATCAGCAAAGGTCCATCTCCACCAACACAAAGGAGCACAGAGGAGCCAAACCCCAATAGCCTGGTATTGGATACTGCCTGACAGACTGCCAAACCCTAATATCCTAATTAGACAGAGAGCACCACCACCACCTGGCTGCTTCCAGGTCCATCTCAGCCTGCCGTCCTGGTAGAAAACCCATTGAGTTTTGGCAGGAGAGGCTCTCTGGATGACCTTACAAACTGAGGGGGGTTACTGCCTTAAGGTGTGTGGGATTCACTGTGGGGTGCAAGGGAAAAGCATTTGGGGATTGTGCAAGACTTACAACAGGTGAGGAAGGACCAGAGGCAGGGACAGTGAGGGATCAAGGTGGTTTGGAAGGAATAAGCATGGAAAAAGAAGACATGAAAGGGGACAAAAGTGACAGATTATGTGCAAACAGGTTATTGGTCAGTACACTGCTCTGGCCATGCCCTGTGCCTGATCGCTGCAGCCAATCCTGTCTTCTCATTAAACTCCATTCCTAACTATGTTTCTGGCTGAGGGTTCTTTATTCGGTGCACATGTGTGTGTAAGGAGGCCTATGTTTGCCGATGATACCAAGCTGTGTGTCGAGGTAGACACGCTGGAGGGGAGGGATGCCATTCAGATGGACCTGGACAAGCTGGAGAGGTGGGGCCATGCCAACCTCATGAAGTTCAACAAGGCCAAGTGCAAGGTCCTGCACATGGGTTGGGGCAATCCCAAGCACAAATACAGGTGGGGCAGAGAATGGATTGAGGCAGCCCTGAGGAGAAGGACCTGGAGGTGCTGATTGATGAGAAGCTCAACGTAAGCCAGCAATGCACAATTGCAGCCCAGAAGGCCAACCATATCCTGGGCTGCGTCGGAAGTGTAGCCAGCAGGTCAATGGAGGTGATTCTGCCCCTCTACTCTGCTCTGGTGAGACCCCACCTGGAGTACTGCGTCCAGCTCTGGAGCCCCCAACATAGGAAAGACATGGACCTGTTGAAGCAGGTCCAGAGGAGGGCCACAAAGATGGTCAGAGGGATGAAGCACCTCTGCTACGAAGACAAGCTGAGAGAGTTGGGGTTGTTCAGCCTGGAGAAAGCTCTGGGGAGACCTTATTGCGGCCTTCCAGTACCTAAAGGGGAACTACAGGAGAGCTGGGGAAGGACTTTTTACAAGGGCATGTAGAGACAGGACGAGGGGGAATGGCTTCAAACTGGAAGAAGGTAAATTTAGATTACATATTAGGTAGAAATTTTTCACTCTGAGGGTGGTAAGGCACTGAAACAGGTTGTCCAGGAAAGCTATGGATGCACCATCCCTGGAGGTGTCTAAGGCCAGGCTGGATGGGGCTTTGAGCAACCTGGTCTAGTGGGAGGTGTCCCTGCCTATGGCAGGGGGTTGGAACTTGATGATCTTCAAGGTCCCTCCCAACCTAAACCGTTCTGTGATTCTATGATTCTAAGTGCCAGCAGCTGGAGTGGGGACCATGAGTCTGTGACACAGCCCATGTGCCTGTGGTGCCAGACACTGGAGAAACTGGCATGCCTGCACAGGGGTATATATTGCTGTGCCATCACTAGCAAACGTGGAGCTAGACCAGCTGGTGAGCAGGGTAAGAGGCTGGGGTGGCAGGTATCACAGCAGCCAGAAGCCCGGGCCAGATAGCAGAGAGACCAAAAGGTCTGAGAGCGGGTTGCTGGAGGGACCAGGAAGCCAAAACCAGCTATGGGAGAGACTGTGGGGCCTGGGGGTCAGCTGAGAGACCCCTTTCCACATGTAGGTCTATGCCTGAGGCACCTGGAGACCAGAGGACCCAATGGCCAGCTACTGGGTAGGCTGAGGGTCTAAGGCCAATGGCTGGAGAGACCTGTGGTGTGCCTCTGTGTGCTGGAGCACCAGCAACTGGAGTGGGACTATGGGTCTCGGGCTTGTATGTCCAGGTGCCAGCAGCTGGGGAGACCTGGGTGCCCAGGGACAGCTGCTGGACAGACATGGAGGCATCCATGTTGTCTGTATGTATATAGATCTTTTCCACTAAAACACTTTCATCCTGATCAGTCAGAAAGGGAAACAGGATGAGGCCGCTGGTGGTGCTGCCTGTGTTTTTGAGTGCTGTGTTTTCTGTCGGTGTTGACCTGCGCAGCCAGCCGGGCGCACACGTGTCCTGTGTGCCTGCAGGGTGTACCTGTTCGGCCTCGCCACTGGCTGCACCAGAGGACACGGAGCTGCAGCAGCCTCGCCTCTGTCTGGCCACCAGATCTAGCAGCTCCTAACAATTTCCTCCCCAGCTTGCAACTGGAGGGTGCAAACAGCCTCCCACATCGTTTCCTTGAGGAAGGGTTTAACAGGACATCTTGATGCTACTGCAAGGTCCGAGTCCCCAGGCAGCAGCAACTGCTGGTCCAGCTGGTGGGTCATGCTGCCGCCTGTCTGCCCTGGTAGAAGCAGTAAGACTTATGTCTGTTGTTATTATCTGCTTTCTGAAGCCTGATGTTCACCTAGATCATTGGCCTCAGCTGCAGTCCCCAAAAGGCAGCACTTAAGCAATCATCCGTGGTTTAGTACTCTTTGTCCTTAACTACTTAGCTGCTGCTACATGGAGAACTCATATAATTTATGTTCTTCTCCTCTGTTGCACTAGCTGGCTTCCAGCTTGATTTGTTTTCCATCTGCTGCTTCTAGCAAATCACTTCAATGAACTCAAGAGACTGCTATAACACCTAGAGAGCAATGTGCCACCAGGAGCTGCTCACCTCTTTGCTGCCTCTGCCTGCCATACTGATGCCGCAAGAGCAGACCTCTTAGCTCAGTTGTGATGCATGGAGCCCTTCTTCCTTCCCAACATCAGGAAAATCTGGGGAGACAGCAGGAAGCAGAGGTAACCTTCCTCAGGACCAGAGACCGGGTGATCAGATGACAACTACAGCTAGATCTGCCTGAAAAGTTTTAAACCTGTCCTTCCTTGAAGCTAAAGACCTTTCCAGCCCCAGCACTGAATACAAGTTTCTCTAGTGAGTGTGGATAAAACAGCAAACAAATATGTCCCAAATTGCAAGATGGTCTGTTCCCTGCCTGTCCCAATTTTCAGTAATTTTAAAGGAGGAAAAAACAAATAGGGGTTATTTTGTTATTTTTTAATAAAATCTAATGTGATGTCTGCATTATTACCAGAGGCATGTTATAAGGAACATAAATCTGACCTCATAGTTCTCATTATCTTCTGTTGTCTGGTAGCAATTTTGGGGTTTTTTTTCCAGTTACTAAGTGAATGAGAAAATTGGACCTATTCTGTTTCAGTATACCGATTTGCTACAAAAGGTTGATATTCTTAGACAGCAGATGCTTGGACTCTTGCCAAATAAGAGAAGAAAATTGACATAAGTTTTCTGTTGTTATTACAAGAGTACTGTATATTTATAGGTCTATAACATATCCTCACCTCTGTAACAGTCTGTCAGACAGCTGGAAGGTTGCTAAATTACATGAAAATAACAGTTTTAGGTTCTGTCACTACAGACTCTTAAAGCGGCCAAATCCAGAGAACAGAGCAGAAGTCTAACCAAAAGGATGAGCCAGATGGGAGGGTTCTACATGATGGCAGACCCCACCAAACAGTCTGACTGCACAACGAAAGCTGAATGAATTACTAAAGTAGTTTTTCCTTAGACATCCATTCATGTTTGCTGTGGTGTATGTGAGCCCAGATGTTTTCTCCTGTTGTATTTTTAAAGAACTCTTACCGCAATGGATATAACAGCATATAAATTTCATTCGTTCAACTGCTGCTGGTGAAGAGTGCAATGGTTCCGGCTACTTTGTTGGGGATGAGAAACAGCCTGTGAAACTAATGAAGTAGAGACACCAAGTGGGAGAGGAACTTAGAGGTCAATTAGTGCCTTGTACCCTCTGTTTTCCAAAAACATTTCCCCCCCCCCCAACATAACCCACCTTCAAATCAAGAAGTGTTAGCCAGCAGAAGATGCTTAGGTGGTGTCTTCACAGCCAACGCTTTCTTTACATAATTACAATGCCACTGAAGCATACGTGCAGGAGGCTGCTTTGGCGGCACTAAGCATCCTCAAAGCAAGAGGCTGCTGCATTAGCAGGACAGGCCACCAGGCCTTAGAGCTGCTAACACTGTTTTATTTGATTGTGTCTGCACTGTTATTTCACTGGCGACTGTATGGCACGTTGCTCGAGCCTTTAGAAAGACAGCTTTCTGGAGGCAGCAGGCTAGATTTTGTAAACTTTCAAGGGTCTTCTTTATTTTGGGTGCTTTTGAAACCTGTGGTAAAAAGAGGACTATTCCCCAGTAAAACTGTAGATAGAAATAGCAACAAATAACAGAGCACATACACAGAGAAAGTGACTGGCTCAGTACAAGACAAAAGCTAACAGCTATGGGAAAACCAGTTGAAGGGGATGACTGCCCAAAACGTATCTAAGGGATTTCAGTTTTCAAAACCACTTGACCCTTAGAATAGTTGTAATCAGACATGCAAAACAGAGGTATCTAAAAATAGCTAGTCATTTCTGAAAACTTAAGGCAGGAGGTCTCCCTCTCAAGAAAGGGAGGACGTGCTGTCACTAGACAGCTTTCTAATTTAGGAAAATTAGTTGTCTTTATACAAGTTGTTGGCAATCCTACCTAGCTCTTATCAGCTCTGTTTAGGCTTTCTAACAAGTCACCACATGGTGTCTTTAACTACAGAGTTAAAGAAAGTTTCTAGCTAAATGGCTTACTGACAAAGTTGTCTGTTTCTAGACTACATATAAAATAGGTATTTTAAAAGTTATCCAAACCTCTGGGCTCAAAGGTTAAAGTATATTAAAAGAAGAAAATAACCATGCATATGCTAATATCAACCAGAATCAACCATTCATGAAGCTCCCTAAGTCTCACCCATCAGCCTTGCCTGATCTATCCCACTCTTCTCTCCCAGGAAATTTTGCAGCAAAACCTTCAGATGCACATGTACAGTCCCTGGAGGTTGAGCATAAAAGCTGTTTCCAAGGTCAAGGTCTCTTCTATTGAAAGGTCTCTTCTATCTATGTGTGTCTCAGCTTCCTTCAGCTGAGCTGTGAGATGTCGGCTCTAACGCTTCAGGCAATTGTAATTGTCACCAAATGACTCAAGAAAGTTGGCCTTTAAGATATTTGAGAACTTTAACTGCTTTCTGGAGTACTTCAATTTGCAACAACAAGAAATGAACTCAGGGTCAGTATGTAATGCAGAACATGGGATTAATCACAATTTAACTGATGGACTCATTCACACACAGAAAAAGAGCGCATTTGGAAAAACAAGGTAACTAATGATTTTCAGAAAGACTAAAACTCTTGTATTGGGTACTGGTTGACATAAATAGGTCTACTTCAGTTCTGAGAGGTCTTCACTAAAAGCTTACATCCAGAAGTCTGGAAGTTAAATTGTACTTTCGGGGGGCTCAAGAATGCGCTGAATGCAGAAGCAGTGTTATCTAAATGAGCTTTAAACAATCAGAAAGGGAGAACGGGGAAGACAACATGTCAGTATGGAAAACCCAAATCAATCCTAAAACCCACAGCATTCACATCTTAGAGGACAGCAGTAAAAACCTTGACCATGTCCCCTTTAGGGTATCACAATCTCACTTTAAATCCCGAGTGCGAAGAAATCCACACAAGGGATAAATCAACCTGTTGCACAAAGGAAATATTGCCTTTCCCAGACAGGTAAGGAAGTCTTACCAGAGTTGGTGCTCCAGGCTGGTGATATTGATGATCTGACTCATCTGTCTATTGCTACCTCGACTTAGTTTGGCCACACTTGCTGCTATTATTATGAAGTAGCATGTGCTACAAATCTTGCACTCCACTTACTTTTGCTGCTCTGTCTTGCTGGCCACCACTGACAGCAGTCCCAGATGGTTCCTCAGATGGGTTGTACTATGCTCCTTCTGAAAGCCACAGAGACTGTGAGTGCAAAGTCTCTCTTCCTTTCAAAAAAAAGAAAAGATCCCTTTAAGACACTTCTTTCCCTGCAGCTTCTTCTCCCAGGCAAGCAGGTTGCTGTCCCTGTCTAAAACAGCACTGGACCCTTGCCCCCTCCAGGCACACTGGGAACAACCTAACCTGAGGAGAAGTGACTTGGACAGGAGACACAGATCTCTGCAGCCTCTGGCTTAAACAGCCCCAAGCGTCCTAGGCAAAGACCCCAGGACAGAGAAGAGAGATGATGTCCAGAAAGCATTAGGACTCTGCAAGGAGTGAAAAAAGGCTGGATTACTGCTCATGTGTTTAGCTTTACCCCTGCACCCACACAGACCTCCCAGCTGTGGGAGGACAACCCACCAGGTTTCAGTTTCCCTTCCTCACCAAAAAGAGGCCCCACCAAAGCAGCTTCTCTCACAAGTGCTTCCCACGTGGAAACTACAGGCTACTTACCATTAATAACACATATATATTCTTCTACCCATGTATAAAGGAAAACTGCTAAGGTCAGCTCTATCATGTTTCTGACCCTCACCATGCCCCTGCTGACACCTGGTGAAGCTGCACAGACTAGCGAGGTGTGGTTTCCATGTTCCCCACCAAGGACCTCTGCAGTCTCTCTCATTCTCTTCCCTCATCTCTCTTTGTCTAAGAGGATTTATTTTTAGTTCTTTCATTATGCCTTTGAGCGATTGTTGGATTAGACACCAGTTCCCAATCCAAGCCCAAACTGGAAGGGGACAGGTGCCTGCTGGGTATCCGAATAAATAAAAATGCTCACAAGAACATCAGGATTTTGAGACCTGTGTCTCAGGATTAACAATTTATAAATGGCCTTAGGGTGCCAGCCTGCCACCTGCCTCCCCCAGGACCTGGTCAGTGGGGCAGGGTCAGCACCCCACTCTGTTTCTGTGGGTGGGAGCTGCTGTTGCAGCAGCAAGGCTTCTGCACCTCTTTCCCCACCAGTCCTCTCAGCACTGGGAGGGAGGTAAACCCACCTCCATCGCAGCCACTGCTGGCTTCCCATTGTCCTTAATCGTCACCATCATGATCATTGCCACCGCCTGGCCCTTCCTTTACCCATCATTAAACTACAGACGGGGTAAAGCAAAGGATTCCATGGGCCTTCCTACAGTGAAACTTGCTCATGGTGACAGAGAGAGGACTGGCTGTCCCTGGTTTCTCTGTTCTGCTCCCTAAAAAAGGACTTAGATGAAGAAAAAGCAAGGTCCTACCCTTGCCATTGTTGTCCTCTTCCCATTGCTCCTTCACAAGCAGACAGTAACCCCATCCTCCTCTTCACACAATAGCTGAGGTGGGAAGGGACCTCTGTAGACCATCTAGTCCAACCCCCCTACTCAAGCAGGGCCACCTAGAGCCAGTTGCCTAGGTCAATGTCCAGATGGCTTTTGAATATCTCCAAGGAGGGAGACTCCACAACCTCCCTGGGTCCTCCTGCACCTGTGTTTGACCACCCTCACCATAATGATCTTTCTGATGTATAAACAGAATTTCTCATATTTCAGTTTGTGCCCTCTGCCTCTCATGCTTCCACTGGGAACCAGCATCTTCCCTTCGGAAATCACATTGAGTCAAAGCCTCTGCTATGCCAGGGGTACTTGTCTGAGTTGCTGCAGGGGACCGTGTCCTGCAGAGTGGCACCTGCACACAGTCCCCAGCAGACTCTGTTGGCTGTCTCTGTTAGCACCTCTCTTACCATCCCCCTGCATTTTCAGCTTCCCTAAATTAGAAAAAAAAAAGCCAGTGCACAGCTGCCTCCCCACGTCTGCTTTTCCCTTCCCTGGTCTCCTTCCTTGTCCTTTTGCCTGTATTATTCCTGCTCAGTGCCTGTCCCCGCTCTGCTACGCCTTCCTCCCCGCACCCTACCACTCGCACCTCTGCACGGTCTCTTCTCCTTTACTAGCTGCACCCTCACGTCAGCCCCACCATCTCTTACTAACTGTTTAGGGCAACCAGAGGTGAAGTTATCCTTACTCCCAGGCAACCCAGGTCCTCACAAGTCTTTAGGAAATCCAGGAGGATTATACTGAGCATCCCAGCCTTACCCACCTTCAGGGAACTCTGATACTCTGATGAGACAGGACTCTGACACAAAGTCACACTAACATTTCTGTCTGTCATTTTTACTGCCCATCCACTAATTCTCTTACTTTTACAGTTCCTAATAGTTTTCCCAGCACAAGTGTCAAATTTACTACTCTACAGTTTCCCCTCTCTCCCCCGGAAACCTTTTTAAAAAACTGGCATCATGCTTGTAACAACCTTTTAACAGCAAACTGGTTTTAGACAAGACATTGCACACTGCCCCATGCAGATCAGCTCTTGCATCCTTACATTCTCCTTTGGAAGACTTGGGTGAATATCTTCCAGTCCTGGTGATCTTGTAATACTCACTTTGTCTATTCCTCCCATAATCTCTTCTGCAGTCACTTAAGACAGGGCAACTCAATATGTGACTTCTCTGTGATGTGCTAGTCAGAGATGAACTCTGCTGTCAGGATACTTTCCCCTGAAATCTCCACCTTTTTCCAGATGGTGGGAATGGGGAGCAAACACTCTGCTCTCTCACATCCCCACTCCCTGCCTACTGAAAATGTATTTTTTTATGCCCACGCTCAGAAGGAAGAAATAGAAGCGCTGCAATTTCAGTATACTGATTTTGTTGTGAATTTATGCTACCTGCTGGCTTTCTGCTTCCCCCACCCCGAAGACTGAGAGAGCCAAGTGAGATGGTTTTGGCCGCTGCTGGCAGCTGACGCCAGCCGCCGAGGCATGCCGGCATCAGGTGCTGCACTGCCCTGGTGCCCTGCAGCCCAGTCCCACCGGGACGTGGGCTGGTGGTACAGCACAGCCAAGTCCTCTGTACCAAAGAATACAACTTAGCTGTTACGTAAAATACTTGGGATTTCCTCTGTCGAGCAGAAGATGCCTTTGTTTAGCTCTGATTCCTGCCCTGGAGCATCGCACAAATGAGATGTAAATCCATTCCTGTTCCACCAGGAAAAGAGGTGGATCCTGCCTGCTCTGTTTCAGAGGACTGGCTCTCACATGCCTTTACACACTTGCATTCTGGAGGGGGGTGAGCTCTGCCTCCATCACGTCACTGTAATTTACGTCTTTCTCCTTCCTTAGAGGGCTGTTACAGTTTTGAAAAGGCCTAGCTCCACTCTGTTGCCTTTGACAGGAGAAAAAGCCTCCCTTCCCGAGCCTCATGCTTACAGGAAAGCCCATGCAGATTTTTTAAATACGTATCATCCCCACTGCCTTTTATCGAGGAGGACTGCTGTGGATTTCCATTGCTTCATTATGCAAAAAATATATAATCAAATATTCTGCCAACCAAACTGGCTGTGAAAATGAAATGTTACAACTGACCCAAATAAGATTTAACCGCTATGTTTCTCACTCACTCGTAGCAAAGGTACAGCCATCGCCAGCTCTGATCCCTGACTACAGATTACAGAAGCAAGATTCACAATATTCCTCAGCTGTTTATATATTTTTAAAGAAAAACAAAGCAATTAATTTGGTTTGGAGGGATTCAGATGTAGGATTCTAATCTGCATTTCTACAGTCTTTCAGGAAAACACTTGTCTCTGCCTAAGTGGACATAGGTTTGCCGCCTGGATGATAATCCTGATGCGATTTCACACTGATTATTATCAAGGACTTTTACTGTGGCATAGCTGATCGGAGGGGAAGTGGGCTCTTAGGTGATTCTGTAGCTGTCTAGGTGGTCTGTAAAAGCATCTTACTTCCTTTCTTCTTCATTTTTAGTACTAACCAGAATTGTTACACATAATGCAGCGAAACAGAATAAAGAAGTAAGAATATTAAAAGTTGGTTTATGTACTGTAAGCAGCAAGGTGGCGATGAGACCCCAGAGGAGCTTGCTGATCAATTTTGTTGTCGGAGAGCAAGACAATTTCATTGCCAAGAAGCACTGCTGAGGAGGGGGGAACTGCTAATAGCACAGCAGCTCCACATAGCATCACATACGTACTTCTGCTTAACTCTGTGCTTGGGCAACAGTATGGGCAGCAAAGCATATAGATACTGCCAGTGTCCCCAAGATGGGGTGATGGTTAAACTCACAACATCCACAGTAACCATCAGTGCCCACCTGATCCCTCACCACATTGCTTCTGCCCTCCTCACCTGCTGGATGGGGAGCCCGTGCTCAGCTTCGGGCCAACCTGCTGCGGTCAGATACAGGTATTTTAAAGCCTGACCTTGAGCTGATTTTTATCAGCTCCAGTCCCACCATGAGTGGAGGGTTTTAGAGGACATCACAGGCAGTTCCCTACCAGCCTCTGCCTCAACACCACCTTCCCCCTTCACTCAGAACTGCCTGTGCCAAGCTGCTCCTGCCACCCCTGGCTCTCCTCACCAGCTGTCCATGACACCGGCAGGTCGCTTTCCTCACCCTTTCCTCCCAGGCTGGGATCCAGGGCAGTTTCTCCCCTCTCTAAGCACAAGGGAAGAAGCAAAGATGACCTCTCCTCAGCAGTGTGGAAATGCAGCTGATGTTTTTCACCCTGCAAGCCACAGGACTTCAGCTTCACGTCTAACGTCGTCTACTAGGGACTTGCGAGTGCACACCCAACCCGGCTGTTTAATTCAAGTAATATTGATGTACTTGTTTCATCCTCAAGATGGAAACATTTTTGTACTTTCTTACAAGAAGCCGAGTATTGAGGTTATGAAAGTTAGTTAACAGTATTTCCAGAAACAGTCATTCATTTGCTATTTTTACAGGACAACTTGAATACTTACACAGCAGCAGCAATCAGGGGGGCATCAACTTTTAAGCCAAAAATAGGACACTTTCCTAGCAGTAAACTGTCTTTGTCACTTAATTTTGCAGTTATGTTGACTTTTTTTAAACAGTTTTGGCCACTGTTTGCATGAAAGGTGTTTAAAAAGGTACACTGCATTAGTTTTCAAACTATTTGCTAATGCGCTCCCATACCAATTTCTGTTATCTTTGCTGTCTGTCCCCCTATATTAGGACTTGACTTTAAACTATCCTAATTCCAGAACAAATAAGAAAGCAGCGCCAAGATGTATTCTTTCTGTCTAGTCCTGCCATTCTCAAAATCACTGAATTGTCCAAATCCATTGCTGTCCAAATTCAATTATTTTCAAAATGCCATTTCACAGTTTCCATTGGGTTTCTTAGATGCATGGGTGACTTTCCAGTCAACACTTCAGCACAGAAAACCATTTAGCAAGAACACCCTACACATGTTCTTTACTCCTAATAAACACGTAGTTTTTCACCTGCTCTCTGGTAGCTTTACTAGTGGATAAACAAGACTTTTTCTCCTTCAAAGCCCGCAGCAGCCTCCCCAGGAAAGCAACACCTCCACAGCCACCCTGCAGCCAGGTAACCCAACTCCACAGAGAAATGCAGGATAATTACAGCTTAATTTCAGCAGCAGGTGCAAGTCATTAACCCACGGACGCTTGCCGTCTCCCAGGGAATGGAGGCAACTCGACTTCACCGGAGAGAGAGGCCTTGTAGGGAAAGCACTGTGAAAAGCGGAGCCTGGGGAAGATGTTTAAGCCACACGTTAGTTTTTGTTGCAGCTACATCTGTTCTGTCTGCTCTGCGGTCTGTCTCTCCCCACAGCCAGGGATCCTCAAACCTGCTGATTTCAGCTCGGTACCCAAATCATCGTCAGGTTTTCTTCACCTACGTGGGTGGCAGGCGGGCGAGTATATTGCTGGCCAAAGGCGGGCAAGTGGTGGCTGCCATCCTCGCAGCCAGACCCCCGAGCGCCTGAGCCACAGCTTCCCTTCTGCACATTCTGCATTGCAGCTTTATCCCTTTCCTGACGACGCTGCTGCTGCATTTAAATGTCTGACGTGCTTCATGTACCCTTCGTCTGTTGGGCACGTACGGCCGGTGCTTTCTGGGGTTATCCCACAGGTCAAGGACCCTTGTCAGCAAGTTACAGTGTGTATGTAGCAAGCTGTGCTGCCGGCCTGGGCCAGGAGGACTGGGGTCCCTTTGTTTTCATCCATCTGCTGCCATTAGCATTATTGTGCCCGTGACAGGAATGGGGTATCACCACCTATGTTCTTGTGACCAGTCTTGGATTTTAGTTACTAATAAAACCAAACCAGGTTGGAAAATACACTTTTTCACGTGGCTGGGAATTGTATGGAGACTAGCTGCTTAACCAGCAAGAAGGCAGTTTTATTCTTTCAGTTGCTTTTCCCTTAGCTTAATTGCTAAGGTCTGGGTTTTATTTTAAATAATGTTACTTGGTTTGTTCAGGCAGTTTTAACTCGCTTGTTCACCCCTCTGCAGGTAGGAGGTGTCCTTTGTGAATACAATCAAGTCTGTTTGTAAGACCAACAGAGGGGAAGTCATAATTTTTAAATAAAGCGTCTTGTAATTGCTTAGAAAATAAACATAGAAAGTGTTTTGAAATTGCAATCAGCTAGTCCCTCTGCTGAAGCAGAATTTTGATGGAAGAACAGGGACATTATCTAAAGGAAACTAAGGAACAGAAGTTTAGTGACACGCTGAAATTTTCTGATGGAAAAAAAGACAAATAAAGCCAAGTTGTGGTCTGTATTCAATTCAGCCTACCGGAGGTCTACATGCATTACCATTACCCTCTACATTCCATTCCCTCCTTAATTATCTCACCAGCTTCAGTGGCTCTCTCAGGGTCACCAAAGCCACTTGCTAGTAACCTGATTGCCAATGACAACAAAAGACTCAAAATTGCCTATTTTGACTATTGTTTCATTTTCATTCAATTCGCAGCCAGTCCATAGTGAGAAGGGCTTCTTAATGTCTGTCTGATGATGTGGAAATTCACACCAGGGGGTGGAAATAGCTGCCCCTCAGAACGAAGTTCAAGTCCAGAGCTACTGGTCACTTGAGGACCCCCAAAAGCCAGTGGGAGATATTTACTTTTAAGTGCCTGTCCCAGATGTGCACTTATTCCTCAGCCCCTTCTCCATCACCCTTTGGTGACACTTCGGCTTCCCCTGATGAAGCCATCTGAAAAATATATGCTGTGCACAGATCAAAGAGAAGCAACAATTAAAAGTTGGTGAGGGTGTTGCTGAAGGAGAAACGCTGGAAGACATTCAGAGAGAGAAATGTGGAGATGATGGGCATGTCATTTTGCAACAACGGAGCTTTTTCGGATGTGTGATTTCACATGGCCGTAACTGTGGAAAATTTTCAGAGACCTTTTCAAAATTAAGTAAGTTTCGGAAATAGTCCAAGCTTCCTTAGGCACAATTCAATCAGCCTTGAGTGGGGAGATGAGAAGGGAAAGATTAAAAAAAATAACGGAAAACAGGCCAGTACCCCTCCCTTTGTTTTCTAGCTTTTCACTACCCACTTGTCCAGTAATAGCAACGATAGGACTGCTGCTATTGCAAGCAGCCAGTTTTCTCTGGGCCCTCCAGATCTGGTTGGGATGACAGCCTTACGCAACAAAGCTGCGGGAACCGCAGCACAGAGCCTGTGAAGAAAACACCGTCAGTGCTGAATTGGCAGCTCGGTGCAGGAGGCAGAGCTGGCAGTGATTTAATTTGCCTTCCTCGCAGAGACGCATCCTCCCTGCAGCCACCACCAAGGTCCCTGGAAGAAGGGCTGTGAGGGAGAAGTGCGTGGGAGAAAGAGGAAAGTTTTGCTAGCTGGCCGGTACCTAATGCTCCTGTTGAAATATTCAGGGAAAGAAAAGGGTATATTCCTTCAAACACCTCTTTCATTCCTGAAACTTGATCTCAGTGGTTTTCATATGTGAGAAGCTCTAGCTACCTAGTAATGCCTTTATCTTAAAGGCATTTTTAAGGCATATTTAAGGTCTCATCCTCAGCACATAAACACAAGAAGGACACTGATAGTTTCAAGGTGTTAAGGGGAAGGAGATGGTGGGATTGCTGCATAGAAATGGTAATGATTTCATTCACAAGAACTGGTGATGGCCAGAGAGATGTGTCTTTTATTGAAAAAATGTAATACCAACAAATATCTGTAACACGACTCCAAAGAGGCTCTCAGAATGGCTTCTAAATAATTGAAGAGGGAGTTTAGATGCTGCTGAATGGTGATGCTCCAGCTTTCAGGCTAAGTTTTCTGAAGTTTACTACAGACTCCAAAGATGGAGTGCATTCTAGCTTGAAAACAGAGCTGAGTGAGCATTCAGCTGCAGTGGGATCAAAGTTTGTTAATATTTTAATGTTTCCAACACGATGCAGAGTGCATGAAAAGTCTAAGCCTTGGGGACCATCCTGCTTAATTTATGTAGTGAGTCACTACCAAAAAGCAAGGCTGTAGTTCTGCCTTATGACGGCAGATTGAATTCTAGCTATTCTCAATAGTCCAATATTGATCAGTAAAACAGCATCTTCTTCCGCTTCTACATTTTTAACAAAGAAAATAGAAAATTAATCTGGTTCAGGGCAATAATAGGCAATCATGAAAAGATGTTGGAGCTGACTGCCATTAGCTATACCGCTTTTCAGGCTAATGTAGAGATAAATCAGATCAGCATTTGGCAAACAAAACAGTGGTGCTGACAGTGGAATAATTGCATACATTGTCAGAAATGCAAGTAAAGGCCGTTCAAACATTCCGCCTACCTACAGTCAACTCTGGCAGATATAAAATAGATATCTGTGGAGCAAACATGATCCAGTGAAAAGCAGCACTGCGAGGCATGAATGGGTAAGAGTAATCACAAAAAAACTGGTGCTCACAGTGCACTTGTGAAGGACTTGCCCCTTGGACAAGCAGTAGCAGGCTGGCTGCCCAAAAGCAGGACATGCAGTTGGATTCAGGAGGGGAGAGATGACCCAGGGCTCTCCTTTACCCCTAATGATCCAACATAAAAACAGGCAAAGCAGTGTTCCTCAAGCTCCATGGGCAGAGGTGTTAAGACAGGAATCTTGCCAGTAAGAGGGTGGTGTAGCACAGATGTCTATGTAGGAAAAAATTTTGCAAGCCTTAGCCTGCAAGTCTTAGCTCTGCGGTGAGCAGAATGAAGAAGAGTACAAAGCTTCACATAGCTTTTGACACTGAAAACCACTGTGCCATCCATGACACATTTTGGCTCCCCTGCTGGCCCCACTGCCTCTTTTAATTCCATTTTTCTCAGACCAAAATGCCAAGGTGAAACCCAGGGCAACTCGTGTGTAGCCACTCAATTGCTACTGCTTTCCCCCTCCCAATACACAATACTGGGCATTAGGGGAAGATCTTCTGTGCAGTTTGGATTCAGTTCCAGTTTCTGGTTTCCCAAAGCAATGAGCTGTCTTGTCCTGCCATGGCTGCTGCCCCACAATGTTTATAGTGGGTAGAATGGAAGTGCTGGGTTTCCACGGTTAGGGTGGCACCATGTCACTTTTTGAAGTGACTTGAAGGCAAGGGAAGACTATGAGTTTGGCTTGGCTGAGAGCCCCAGAACCATCTCATTCCACTACTATAGGTGAACTTTAAGCTTCAAAGAAGAAAAAGGGAAAGCAGACTGATGTTTTCCTATATCTGATCAAGCAACAGACCTCACTATATCAGGCAGTCTTTTAACTTGACAAATAAAGAAGCAAAAATTGCGCAGTTCCATGAGTATCAGTATGACTGGCTTCTACCTTGTTACAAAAGACTGTGTACGGCAATACAAGTTTTTACCCTAGTTTGAAAAGAGGAAAGAATCTGATGATTTTGTTATAGCTTTGCTCATCCCATCGCGACATGATTCCCCAGAAGATTTCTCCAAGAATGATGCATTGATTCTGTTTGTGTCATAAAAGACTACCACATCTCAGAGATGTTGCAACAGGACGTTGGTTCGGGGTTTGTGAAGGACTTCATAGCAGCTAGACAAGACAAAGGCTTTAGGAAACAGAATGACACTGTGTAGGGGCCAGCTAATCCTGTGGCAACATGGAGAGCTCTATTGCCTGATGCTTTTAAAAAAGGACCAATCATTGATCTGGGCTTGCAGTGGATCTCCCAAAATAGCCTGGTACTGACTATCCTACTGGAAAAGAGAATAGCACAGCCAAAACCCTGCAAGCATCTGGCACCAACATGCCTCCACATGTCGTGAATGACTGCTAGTGAAGCTTCATATGGCCATTATCCTATGAAAGGTTCATTTGCATATCTGTGCCACTTGGGAAGCGAATATTGTTTATATTAGCCAACAGCTGATGATACAAAAAGAGAATGTCTGCCTGGGACATGGTGTGCTTTCTGGAGCTGAGGTGAATTGGTCGTCTGCAGACACACTGCCATGAGACTTGCCAAACTGCTTTGAGATTCGAACATGGGAACGGCATTGCAGTCAAAGTCACAACTCTGGCCAGTTTCAGATTCCACCTTGTTGACAAAATATTATACATGCCTAAAAAAGGATTTCCACCGGTCAGAATGGTGAGTGAGCAGCTGCAGTACAAGGTGGGAAGATCACAGAATCACAGAATCACAGAACTACAGAATGGTAGGGGTTGGAAGGAACCTTCAGAGATCCTCTAGTCCAACCCCCCACCAAAGCAGGTTCACCTAGAGCAGATTGGGCAGGAATGTGCCCAGGTGGGTTTTGAATATCTCCAGAGAAGGAGACTCCACAACCTCTCTGGGCAGCCTGTTCCAGTGCCCTGTCACCCTCCAAGTGAAGAAGTTTTTCCTCATGTTGAGGTGGAATTTCCTATGTTCCAGTTTGTGCCCATTGCCCCGTGTCCTTTTGCTGGGCACCACTGAAAAGAGTCCTCCTGACACCCACCCTTTAGATATTTATAAGCATTGATAAGATCCCCTCTCAGTCTTCTCTTCTCCAGGCTAAAAGGACACAGGTATCTCAGCCTTTACTCATAAGAGAGGTACTCCTTCCCCTTCATCATCTTTGTAGCCCTCCGCTGAACTCCCTCCAGTAGTTCCTTGTCTTTCTTGAACTGGGGAGCCCAGAACCGGACACAGTACTCCAGATGCGGACTCACCAGAGCAAAGCAGAGGGGGAGGATGACCTCCCTGGACCTGCTGGCCATTCTCTTTTTAATGCACCCCAGAAGACCATTGGCCTTCTTAGCCACCAGGGCACATTGCTGCCTCATGGCCATCTTGTTGTCCACCAGGACTCCCAGGTCCCTCTCCGCAGAGCTGCATGCCAGCAGGTCATCCCCTAACCTGTACAGCTGCATGGCGTTATTCCTCCCTAGGTGCAGGACCCTACACTTGCCTTTGTTGAACTTGCACTTGTTGAATGTCTGTAAGAAAAATAACCCAAAAAAGAACAACCTGAAGCCCCCACAGCCCAGCCGTAGGAACACTAGGCTTGTCACCACCGCTGGCTAGGGCATGGTACAGAATATAAGTCTCAGATCCAAAAGCACATCAGTCTCCATATTAACCTCTGAGCCTGCTGCACCAGCAGTGCTGTCAAGCTCTACTCCTGTCACAGGGTATACTACGTCCCAGTGACTCAGAGAGTACATATGGCACCTTTAAAAGAAAACAGGGATACAAGAGCTTCTTCAAAAGCATATGTTCACCTTTCTCCCACACCTACACAGAAGTGCAAGATGCAGAACAGGATCCACACACACATGGCCATCATTGCCACAGCAGAGTACAGTCTGCTCCCAGGCAGGGAGAGGGGTTTGCAACCACTGAGCTCTTAGGCAAATCTCAAAACTCCTCAACGTCTTCATTTGTTGTGGTTTTGCCACACTGAAGCTATGCTCAGGCTGAAATCGGGCATTTTTGCCTGGTTTGGGCTGGCTCTTTGCCTGTGCCTGGGACACCAGTTCTCACCCTCAATCGAACAGCCATCCCCCCCAGGAGGGACAGGGACAACTCCAGGCAATGTTTTTCCAACATTTGTTTCCACTTAGAGGCAAATCAAAAAAAAACTTTCATTTTCTTCCTAGAGACGTGTGGAGACAAGTAGGTACTACCTTTTTACGTGACTTCTGTTAATGGTTAGTAAACCACATTTTGGTGTCTTAGAGATGATGACCAGCCAACCCCAACACCACCATAACAGAACAAGTCTCTAAGACCAACAGCGCAATCTTGCAAGCCCTTCCTTGTTTTTGGAGAACCTCTTTTAACCACATTATAGTGAGTGAGTTGCGGAGGAGCAAGGAGAAGTTTCAAACTTCATTTGCTGTTCAAAAGATCTTTCTGGTTAACAAAGTGCTGCCACGGAAAAAAAAAAACACAAGTCACTGCACTGCTCAGTAACTCAGCAGGGTACAATAATTCCCTCCTATGTTATGCAAAAGGACAAGCTGAACAGCTACAGCACTTTCCTCTGGAGTTAAAAAATCAATTATTTGTTTGTTTTTAAATCTGTAAAATCCTATGGAGACATTTTCCTCTCTGCTAATTTTGTTGGCAAGGTCAACTGGAAAAGGTTTCCGGCATCTGTCACGTCTGTTGGGAGGCCTTCCACATGGTGTGAAAACCCCTCTCCTGACGTGGCTGGAAAGGCTCTCACTGAACCACAGAAGTCACTCACCAGCCTCCTCTATTTTTACCGAGTCGATAAAGGAAATTCTCACCACTCTGATTGACTGATTCTTTGACAGAGCTGCAAAGATGCAGGAGGCATAATATCAGCTGCTGCACAGACTTCCCAAACATATGCTGCTGGTACCTTCAGTCTTGGGTCACAGCTACCCTGTTATTTTAGTATTAGCTTTATCCTTAAACAGCAAGTGCTAATCGTTCCACACCACGCGGCAATTCTGAGGCCCCTGACACTTGTCACTGCAGACCGGAATGATATTAGAAAAATCAATTTACGATTTAAATGAGGAAAGAATAAAAAGTCCAAAGGCAAGAAGCTGCACTCTCTCACAAATCCCCAAAAGACAGCATTAAATTCATATCACATGCCTTGAATGTTTCAAATAAGGAAGTTTCGACTTGTTTCAAAATAAGACAAAAAAAATTGCCAGTACTTCAAATAAGCAGTTTGGTTTAGTAGGCACTCCCAGACAAATATTAATAAATGAAAAGGTGCAAAAAGAGCAGTAAATACTTCTTTATTGGTAGAAATCTTGTATTGCTGGGAAATAGGAAGTAGGTTTGATGAAAGGAAAAGTAAAGCTACCATAAAAGGGACACAACTACAGCAGGACTCATCAGACTGGAAAAGAAATCCATGGGTAGGGAATATGCCAGAGGTCTGATTTTATAATCAGGAATGACATGGAGACAGAGAAAAACAAATAATCCTTTTCTTTTCTAGTACAATAGCAAGCAGGCATTAAATTTTCCAAACAAACAAGAGATGTATCTTCTTATTGGCACCGGGTTAACCTGGGGAATCCTTTCCCACTAATCACTGGGGTAATTGTGGGTTTGCATGGATTCAAAAAGCAACTGGACAAACCCATGGAAGGAAAAAGAAATTAATCAATAGCTAATAGGCATAAGGACGATTCTTTGGTTTAAGATATTTATGAAACATAAGCCGCTGGATTTTGCGAGAGTTTCACCATATGACAATATGGTAACAATATGACAACTTCAACAAAGTAAGAAAATTACAATTTTTTAAAATTTCTTCTTCAGATGGAAATATTGGGGTGAGGGAGAATTTGTATAACAGAGAATAAGGCATTGTGTAATTAGGAGGTGCTCATTGTTTTCTGAAGTTGTACAGAGAGTTTCTCAACTGCATGATCAAAACAGAACAAAGAATGCTTTCAAGATCAGCATTTCGTGATGAGAAATGCTTATCACCCAAAAACTGCATCTCAGAGGAGACCAAATACCTGTCTTTGAATATATTTGTAATTTATTTTGAATTTTTGGATATACATGGCAGGTGCTGGAGACACACATTTATCCTTTTTCTTATATTGCCACCTGGTGGTCCTAGGCACATGGAAGCAACAAACCGATTTTTCAGTAAAATGACCACAGTTTAAGCATTTAAAATAGCATCCATGTATTTTCCTCTGAGACAGAAGATAAATACTTTTTAAATATAGAATGTGTAGGGGTGAAGGGCTGTTTGGTTTTACCACCAATACGATAGTTCCTGTGTGTAATCTAGTCAGCTCTTGCTAATCTAAATAAATGGCTGCACCGGGCACCCCAGGTGACAGGGAAATGGTCAGTATGGATTGTAGCTCTGCTGTGGGCTCTGGACACCCGCTTCGGCTGGGTGCCGTGCTCCCAGGGGCAGGCACCCCACGCTCGGATGGAGGCAGGAGGTGAGCAGAGCTTCCAGCCAGAGCCAGACCTTCACCTCTTTGTTCTGCCCTTTCCACCTCACCAGTGGTGGAAACACGGTGCAAAGATATTTAACTGGTATGAAGGGGGCTCTTTTGCCCCCAGAAGCAGTGTAGCCACGTGGTCGGAGCGATGTCTGAGTTCACATCTCACAGAGATGTCAGAGTACATTGCACAGTGGGTACAGGGAAGGTGTTAAAATCTGCAGCCCTCGATCTCGGGCTTGCATTGGCACCACACACAGTCAAGTGCATGCAAAAGAATATCTTGGAAAAGGGACTTTATAAGGCTAGTTTAAAGAAGAAAGCATTGTAGACTTGGACGTTATAGGCGGGGAAGCTGTACAATAGACTTTAGACTGGTCCATTGCAATGAGACCAAGTGTACCAGTCCAGTTTTGGGCCCCCCAACATAGGAAAGATGTTCTTAAAGTGGAGCAAGCGCAGCAGTGGGCAACCAAGGTGGCGAGGGAGCTGGAGCAGTTGCCCTGTGAGGGGACGCAGAGGGACAGGGCTGCTTCAGTCTGAGGAAGAGAGGGCTTTGAGGCCACCTGGTAGCAGCCTTCTGATACCTAGGAGGAGGCCGTGAAGAAGATGGAGCCCAGTTCTTCACAGTGGTGAGTTGCAGGAAGATGAGAGAGGGCATAAGCTGAAATAAGAGAGGTTCAGAGCTGATATAAGAAGAAAATTTTTCACCATGAAGACAGTCAGCAGTGAAACAGGTTGCTCAGGGACGCTGTGCACTTTCTGTCCTTTGAGATCTTCAAGACCAGACTGGATGAAGCTCTGAGCATCTGATCTCATAGCTGGTGCTTCCTGGAGCAGAATTTTGCACTACAGACTTCCTGAGCTCCCTTCCAACTTTAATAATCCCGTGATTTTATTGCTCTGTGAACCACAATCTGTTTTTATTGCAGTTAACAAAAGCTCTGTGCTAACAATTTGCAGTACTAGCCTATGGAAATGCACTCGTGAGCAGTTAATGGGAATTGCAGAATTTCACGTCACAGACATAACTCCTGTTTTGAGGTATGATAATACTTTTTACAGGATAAAACATACCCAAATATTTTTTTTTGATGGATAGAAAAAGCTGTCCTTTGCCTAGTAGTAGCTAACCAAAACCAGCATTTACACCTTTTTATTGGCTTTAACAGACTACATTTTGTGCTGTTATATCTATAGGGGTGGTGTACCAGTCTGAATCAATGCTTACCAGCTGTAGACGGGCTCCCACCTCGACTAATCCCAATGGGCTTAGTGAACTGGAACTGTTACTGAAGATACAGCAATGTTTACGATACAGAGAGACTGTATGCACACACCGAAGAAGCAGAAGTTTGACCAAAGCACCCATGGTAGGTTCCTTCAGTGTCTGTGTAGGTCGGACAGATCCACCCTGAAGACCTACACAGAGCAACCTACAGACATCTCAGGTGCTTCCCTGCACTGCAGCTTTTTCAACCGCCCTGGCTGAACCTCTTCTGCAGAGAAAGAGAAACATGCAGCGCCGTTCAGTGCTCTCCACAGACAGCAGTGAAGACTTACGGCATCCAGAGAATCAATAGGCGACTGCCCCGTATAGTTCTGCCTGCCATGTCAAAGCAAAGAGCTTAAACAGCAGAAAGCTCCTATGCTCTAAAGAGAGTGTCTGCGGAGTACAGATATTCCCTCCAAGAGGTACATCTTTATATGAAAACTCCTAGGATGGAGACTCTCCAAGATTATGAAATGGAAAGGCAAACGTAACGATTGGTTTATCTTGAAAAGTACTAGGAAGGCTTCCCTTGGGGAGAACGCAGTCAATTCTTTTTTGTAGAAGAGAAAAATTCCCCCCAGTGGCAGGTAGACAACTTACGCTTTAACAAGGGAGGGAGTGTACGCTGCTCACACATACGCCGGTAATTTGCTGTCAGGGAAAAAGGAGGTAATGAGACTGGACAGCCTGTGTAAACACCAAAAGCCCAAAACCCAGCAAAGGAAGAATCAGACACAGGCAAAGAATGCAGAAGAGAAAATACCGAGAGAATGTTATACCTACTATGTATAAACTCTTTTAGGATCCTGTATTAAAAAGCATAGGCATCCAAGAACAGTAGGAAGAGAGAAGAGGATGTTGAGAAAATAAGGATTGATTATATGAGAATTTTGGGGGCCTGCAAGAATGGTGAAGGGACTAAGAGGGCAAAACACCTTCTTAGAAGAAGAGTGGGTGAGTAAAGAGAGAAAAGGCTTATGAAAAAACTGCAAGATCAGGCATCCTCGTTCGCACAAGCTCTCGATTCAAAGGGAAATAGCTCCTCTGCTGTAAAAATTCTGGTTGCTGCATCCCTTGTTATTTCAGTTGGGATCAGCTGGAGTCTATACAAGGGTGACACTACCGTAACATGGCAATTACCTCAGGCATAACACCCCCTCTCCACTCATCTGTACAGCAGTATTGTTGGCTGAATCATGCAAACACCAATTACATGAAGCAGCTCTCCTAGAGGACTTCAAGTCCAGGTCCTACCTAGTTGGTACAGCTCCCCCGGGATACTGGAGCTAGCCAGTAGCTATCATGGCAGGGCATCGGGCTTTGCCATATGGTCTACTTTAAATTCCTTCCAGAAAGAGTGAGAGATCATTTTTAGTTTTCTTACTGCAATAAAGCATAGATTAGTTACAGCAGAAAATAAAATGATGATGCTAGCAAAGTCTGAAAATGCCATTGAACACAAACTAATATAGTCACCAGAGCCGGTCGCACAAAGTAAAAGCAGGAGCTGTGCTTCAGTGTGAGCATCAGGGACTGGCAAAGGGAGCCCACAGCCCTCCAGGCTTTCTATCAGATAAGGGGGATCTGGTGGTTGGCACGGGCATGAAGGGAAGAGGAGTGTCTGAAGGAGGGTGCCACAACCATACGAGGATGTGCCGGTACACAGGGCAAAAACGGGAATGGTCGGGGAGGGTCAAAGGCTGGGAAAGTCATGGAGTAAAGACGCTGCCCTGCCACCTCAAAATTACAGCTGTAGATCCCAATAAAATACCACTGGTAAAATAGCAGTAGTAGAGCATTGCTAAACTGTGCTCAACACCTCCCACCTCCAACAGCTTCCTAATGCACTACAGGCAAATTCTGATTTTTTTGTACTGTCAGAGATTTTGTCTCATCCTTCGTACAGCTCCAGATGCTCCTTAAAACAGAGCAAGCAATATTTTTGCTGCCCATTTCAGTTATTTTAAAGTTTTCTTATTTGCAACAGCCACTTCTTTAAAGTGAGATTCGAGACTAAATGAGGACACAGCTGTTTCCTCCTCTTCCCTCATCTCCGCAATAGCTGCAATCGGCAGTGAGCCTCAGAGCATTCTCATCTCTTCCCGTTAAAATATTTGGGAAAACAGAGATTACTCAGAGTTGCCCAAGCGATGTTTTCAATAGCTGAGAGCTCAATAATTGACTTCCTTGAAATTTTCACCAGCTTCTAGTTACTTCTGGAGTCCAGCCAACAAGACAGATGACAGCAGAAGAATATTCTTTTCTTTTTAAGCACGACGTGGAACCTGTTCCTCCTTTCCCATTTCATAACTGAAAAATGGGCACAATCGATAGCTCACCACTGGCAGCAGTGTTTGTAGAGCCCACCATGGGGAGCCCAGACAGGTGTTCCTAGGGCTGAATGTCAGCATCTCTCACCTTCCCAGTTTACACAAGCAGCTTGTTGCTTTGTCTTCCAGCTCTCGGTGGACTCCACAGCATCCTCACCACTGAAGTCAGTGGTAGCACACCTTTTTTGGTCCAACACAGACCTGAGGATGGCTGCCTTTTGGACTGAAAGATCTAAGAAGGCTTTAGATAATCTCAATAAACATGTGATTTTGGTTATAGGTCTCCAATTATAAACAAGATGATACAGGCCATTTCTTGCTTTCTTTTTCAGAGATGCCTCTACTGTAGGACAAGACAATCCTACTCCTTTAAGTCTGACTACATAAAGCAGCTTGTTCATATCCTTGGCCATGAAGTCTCCTCAGAACAAGCATAAAGCCAGTAAAATACTTTTGATAGTGTGCATCCAAAATATTGATGGGGTGGCTTTACCTCAAATATATCACGAGGTATTAGAATATTCTTTGCAAAACTTTAGTTTATCCCATCAATTTTTTTTCAGCTCCACTCCCCATGGCACTGTACAACGAGCAGGGAATTTCAGAGCACCATATACATTGCCAACAACTCACTTCTTAATACAGACTAGTCTAGAGGACTAGTTTATTACTCTTTCTAGTGCATAGTGTTTTATAATCAGTAAAAATAAAAGTGATTTTCAGTTATTTGCTTGACGAGTGTCAAGTCTTTTAAGTTTTGATCTTTAAATAATTCTAGAGCTTCACTTCCAGTAGCAGAAGAAGCATAAGGGCTCTTACGTGTTCCCTAAAACAAAGGAAAAAGCCTCAGAGAAACTACAAATTGCTTTCTCCTTGTCTTTCCTGTATATTAGCTATTTAATTTGTAAGTTTAAAGAAGTCTTAAAACATCTTTTCTCTGCGATAAAAGGACTATTTTGCCCAACAAAGATGCCAGAATCTGCCCTGCAGAACACGACACTCTCTAATGGTGCACTTTCCAGGTGGGCTTTAATGGGACACCTCGGAGATGCTGATGGCACCGGCTTATTTACACTGCCTTTGAATGAGGTAGGGGGAGCTAAAGCAGCAGTATAACTTTACAGTGAAAATTTGAGTGCCACAAAGATTCAGACTGTGACAATTACAGGCTTTTGAAATATATTTATGGCTATAGTTAGTGCAGAAAGATGCAACAGCTCACCTTTAAAAATGAAAAAAAAAAAAAAATAATAATAATTTGGAAACTTACCCACCACCTGCAGTGTAGGAAGCAATTTGCTTCCTGGAATTGAGATTTTGGGATAAAAGCCAATACCACTATTGTGATATTTTCCAATAGCAACCATATGGACTAAACAATAAACTGGTTTCAAAGATAGATGTTCGGTGGTTTTTTTTTCTCTTGGTACCACGCAAGCTTTAGAACTATCAGTAAAGATGTCCTGGTTTGACATCATAAAAAGAGACAATTAAAGCAGTAATTGCAAAAGGGCAAAATATGAGGTGAGTGTTGGCATTTTGTCAGAGCTTTAGTTACGTATTTTTAAATTGGGTTTAGTTTTTACCCTGGTCTCTTTAGAGTACACCAATCTTGTTTCTCAGTTTACATACATGGGCACACATCTTTATGCATTATTTTATTCCACTGGATCATTTCAGCCTGTGTCTGTCTGCAAGTATTCAAAGGTGAAAATCCACAGATTTTATAGGCTTGAGGTAGAAGGAAAAAATTCCATCAGTGTCTAGACAAGAAGCTGCACCTTTAGCTCAAATACAGGAGGCGAAAATCCACACATGAAAGCCGTAAAGAGTTACTGATCAGAGGAAAATTAATGAAAACTCACAATCAGCAAAGCACCCAAATCTGTGGGAAACAAGGCCTCATCTGTGTCAGTGCTTATGGCAATATTTAATTAAAAGTACACTACTATTTAGCAGTAAGGTACATGAGCGCGTATGTCAATCAGCCCACAGTAGTTCAGAAAGTAGCACTTGAGGGCTGCAGAGGCGCTAAACTCTAAACCTGCACAGACCAAGCTCTGCGCACTTTGGATGCAAAGGCTGGCTAAAAAAAAAAATGAAGAGTAAGGTGTAAATAGGACTAAGGAGAGCCTCAGTTTAGAGGGGATGCGGCATCAGCTTTGTGTCCTGCTACATCACAGAGGTTTAAAACAAACACACTGCCCTTGTCCAACCTGGTAACAGAAATAAAGACAGAAACTCAGAAATGTGTAATACCACTAGTTAGAAGTTCACGCGGAGGATTAGGCTACTATAGACAGGCATGTTTTGAGGTGTACCATTCGTCCCTGGACTTTCATCACTGGCAGAGTGTCCTTACACCATACCCGAGGACTGACAGGAAAGGCGAGTGCAAAGCTAGGACCATTATGGTTCCAGGCAGCAAGTTTTTACCTCTGACCGTCGGACACGATCTTACATTGCACTGTTAAGGGAAAACAAAGGCAATATCGGAGGCTGTGTCGTGAAAAGTTGGAGCTTCCCAAGATTGGAGTTGGCAGGGTTTATTTGACAGCCCTGAAGATAAATGGGAGGAAACAAACAGGATTACACCTACCTCAACTTTGGTTTTATTGTATGACATTGAACTATCTGCTATAAAGACAGCGATACAAGAAACTTGCAAAGTATAGAAGCTAACTCCATCTTCCAAAACACTCCTGATGCAATTAGGAGTTTTCACTTAACGAAGGCCATGAAACAATCATGTCTTTAGCAAAAAAAAGAATAGCTAGGAATGGAAAGAGGCATGGCACTTCACAAGAGAGAACAGCAATGACAGAGCACCTGGGAAGCATAGAAGGAAATGTAGAAATAAAAATGGATACATATAGCAGTAAGACATCTTGGTAGGTAAATGGGACTACGGTCAGGTCAGTTGGATTAAGATGACTGAAGCTATAGTATTTTTTTTTTAATGTATGAAATAGTACATGCATGTATGCACTGTTCTTATGAATTTAATAGAGTCTCTCCGAGTAAGTACATACAAAAGAAACACACATGGAAGAAAATAAAAGCAATAGCCATTCAGTAGATTAAAACAACAGTAGATTCTTTCAAATAAGAACCTAATTAATACTTTTTTGGGGGGGGGGGGGGANGGGGGGGGGGGGAATCAAACAGGAAATAAAGCAAGGCGGCACTTGATTCCAGCAGTATTTATCAAACCAACAAAGTAAGAATAATGAAGCAGAATGAATATAGTAAATGTCTGGCAAATGCTTGTTTTTCTCCATTTTTTAAAATAAAAAAAAAAAACAGGAAAAAGTTTCTAGAAGTTTCTAGGGACTCTTATAATAATATTAAAGGGTACTATTTTGCTGTTTAAAGAACTCTGTTCTTCATTAGGCAGCCAATTCTACCCCCAAAATGATCGCTATAATTACACTGATTTTTCCTTGGTATCACACTTACATTGATTCAAAAAATTTTCTGATGTTAACTGAGATAATGAAATAGGTATCTGATTTGTTACGCCGATGCTGATTTACCTGCTGGTTTGAAAAGACTTTAGTGGATTTACTGAGAAGATAAAGGCATATGTAAAAGTCACGCCCACTAAAAGCATAGTAAAGCGATATGTGAACAAAGCCCACATCGTGTGTAAAAAAAAATATTAATCATATGTTAAGATGTCTCTGACAACCTCTAACTTAATTAAAAATAAAGTGTCTATTACAAGCATTTAGACTTGAAAGATCAACAGACTAATCTGATGTATTTAAAGTTGGAACAATGAGGTATATTCTTCAATGCGATTGAGTCATAAAAATCCCTGGAGTAATGGAATGGATTACTAAATCATGTGATAGCTGATGCTTGTTTAATGACAATATTTCACAAAATAAAGAGAAAGGGACAATGTGACGTTTCATTTTTACCTATAGGTAAGAGTGGCTGCATGGCAAGATGCACTAGTATTGGAAAGTATTATCCAACATTATCATCACATTGTAGGTAAGATACCAAATTACAATTGCAACACAGAATAAAGTTCCACAATTGGCTACTTCTTGATACCTTGTGAATGATAAGTTATAAAATACACTACTCAAACACTTAAAGGACACATGTAAAGAAAGCACAAGTAAAATGTAGCAAAGCATCTTTATTAAGAAGTTGGGGGTTTATTCCCCTAACACATTTTAAAGATTTTTTTTAATGCTGAAAAATAGAACTGAAAATAAAAGTCTAAAATATAAAAACCTTTAAAACATCATTATTCTGAAAAGAATATGGCCCGTTCTGAATGAGCTGTATTCTTTAGCTAAAGATGTAACACAGTAAAAAGCTAAGCACAATTCCAATTATTTCTGAACTACTGGTTTGGGTAGCAATTGGTTCAGCAACAAAAATAATTTCACTCCCAAAGTTTAACTGATTTCTAATTAGACTTTGGAACTGGAAACAGACCTGCTGAGGTCTATTATCATTCTATTTGAATACAAGACAATCAGACAAATAAGTCAACTGGTTCAATTTCTCACCAGAATAGATAAGGAGCCCTCAAAAGTCAGGAAGAGTCCAAAGGCAGTATAAGGAACAGCTGCCACCTTTCAGCTCCTGCCTACTGATACTTGTAAGCTTTTCCAGCCCAAACGGTAGAGGGCAGCCCTCAAGCAGAGTAAGAGGTGGCTCAGAGAGGACTCACGGGTACACAGGGGAGACACCAGCACATTTAAGTGGTATGTGAGTTAGGATTTAAGACCCACATGACCAAGAAGCGCGAGTCCAGCACTCTGCATAGCAGAAGAGGAATATAAACAGGAAAAACAAACAAGCAGGCCTGTCCAAGCACGAAGACACGAACTACTCCTTCTAAAGTAAGGCGGTCTAAGACTTGGATCAGGGCTGTAACATACATTCAGAAGGCAATCAGAGAAAGCTGTGTATTTAACTCTGATCTCTGTTTAACTGCACATGCTTAAACACACAGTGTCAGAATTAGCAGGTCAACTGACAGTTGAGTTTAATAAGGAGTTCAAAACAACTCAGTACTCCACTCGCAATCCCAAGCACAGAACCCCCCACAAGTACGGGCAGCTTCCCACCTACCCCTGGAGTCACAGTGAACAAAGTTGTCTCATTATCCTTCTCCCATGCCCTACCCCACCTCCCATGCCTCAGTTCCAGGATATTCACCGACCAAAACATATAAAGTAGTTTGTATTCCTGGAATGCAGAATTAGAAAAATATTTGACCTTTAAAACTACCGCAAAAGTTGCTTTAATAAGTCATGTGTCAGATGTTTCATTTTCCAGAGCACAAACCAGAAAACTCAACAATCAAAATGCTTAAAGCTGAAATAAAACGTTGTGAATTCGTTTTGCACAGACAGGCCCTGCTGTCTTTGCTACAGAGCAAATCTGTTGACATTGAATATCTTAACACAGTGATCAGCTCCACAACTTGCAAGCTGCAACCACTTGCTGCTGTTCTCATCATTATGTCCAGCTCTGCCCGCGTGATGCCTCCAACATAAACGTTTCACAGCAAGAGCATGACTTTGGCTGCAATAAAAAGAAATCCATACATAACTGCAAAATGTCAACCACAGTAGGGCGTGTGAGTGTAAACATCAACATTTATGTAATTAGTACTCTTCTTTTAACACTATCAACAGGAAAAACTGACTTGTGACAACCTGCAGGTATTAAGTTCTTAAAATAAGGAGGGCCATTAACACTAATGACATCTTATCCTCTCACTCATCAATAATTTAAACAGCTATTGATTTCAAGTTTTACCACATTAAGCTGCAGGTCTAGCATCTCAATTACTGAGATACGACAGATTTCTGGCTTTTAGCCTGATATTTCCTGTTATCTGGTGTCTCTTTCCAATTCACTTCAAGCACACACAGGCCAAAGTCACCATCCACTTTAATTTCTGGTACTACCACTGCCAGTATGTGAAGGAAGAATCTAGGAAAGTGCTCCAAGTGAAATATTCAGTCTCTCAACAGAGAGTTTCTCTAGTTGTCACTGCAGCAGCACCACAGATAGCTCGTCATTCCTTTGGTTTCTGGTAGAAGCTACTCTTGAAAACTTGCTGTCATCCACTCCAAAATGTTTTGCTGATGTGTATAGACAGTGATTCTTTTCGCCCCTCTTCAGTGTTTTCTAGCATCTTATTTTATGGCTAAAGATAATAAAGCTTCCCTCCCCACCTCCCCACCCCCCTCCCAAGCGGGGCCAACAAAAGGTAATACTTCTCAAAGCATTTGCATAGCATTAAGTATTTTGGGGTTTACCACCCCCTCCCCTTGGTTTTCACTGGAGTTTGGTTATTTAGATTTGTTTAAAAAAAAAAACCAAAAAAAAAAAACAAAACAACCAACAATGGTTTTATTTCCACATTTTGCCTATAGACATCTTCAGACTTTCAGGGATCAACCTAAAAGGATAACAATTTTTCATATACAAATAAACCAGTTTCATATCATTCTATAAGAACAGAACTCCAGCACTATTAGCCTCAAGAATAATACTTCCTTGCTCCTAACTTACTTCAAAAGACATACCTGTTAATCATCTCCACACACGTGGTCCAATCAGATTGTGCTGGTTCTTGCCCACTCTGCTTCCATGTGTACAAGATAATCTTCCCATTCTCTAAGCCTACTGCAACAATATATCTATCAAGAGAATAACTGCATTAGTTCTAGAGAGATTACTGTAGGCAGGTCAGTGAAGTTGGCTCTAATGCAAGCTAGAAAGAACTAGCAACTGTGTTGCACCTTGCCCTTCAAATCAATATTTACTTTTCCATTTAAAAAAAGAAGCACAATTTAAATCAAAGTTTCTTCATAAAAAACAAGCAAAGTAGAAATCTGCAAAATATATTTGTTTAGGAAAAAAATAAGGAAGTTATTACAACATTAGATCAGTCAATATTGTTGGAAGAACGAATGTGTTTCAGGTGTGTTCATGCCCTCCTCCCCCGCTCATCTGTTTTTTTTTCTTGTCATACTTCTTTGGAGAAGTCACCATACACCTCAAAAGAAAAAAGTTCATTCAGTCCAAGAACAGTCAAAATATTTGACACATGGATTTTAGGAGCTGTTTAGCCACAAAAAACTGACTAAAGGGGGAAAATACTGTTTTCAAATTAAACACGAAATGGCATTACAGAAAACCAGCAATACCGGCCATCAGGAGTAAGCACACGGCTGATATTAACAGCAGTAACAGAATCCCCAGCATCCAGTACTGTTGAACAAGGCTGTATTGATTCCAACATATTGCCTTCAGTAGTCACAGACAAATCACACTGTCCCCAGATAATGACCTGTAAGAAAGAGAATCATCTAGGAATTTTCACTTTAATCTTTTTCTAAATGTATTTACAAAAACATAAGGAATAACTTAGTTAAAAATACTTCTGGGGAACAGAACAAAGTGGATGACCCCAAAAATAGTAAAAAATACCTATCTACAATGATTCGACTTTTTAGACAGTCTGTCTGATTTCATTAAAGATACTGATAAAAAAACAGATTCTGTTATGAAAATTAAAGAAAAACTTAGAGGCCTCTAAGAGTTATGTGACATATGCCTGTCTTACTGTATGAAAAAAAGAAGAAAGTCCAACTGGCAGACCAGTCTTGTACATACATATTCAAACACTTTATTTAGCATATGAAAGTCTTGCTGATTTCTGCGGTAATACACACAATAAGCTTTTTGTCTATTTAGAGAATATGGGCTCATTAGAACACAGCACTTACTAATCTAAAATACATTTAAAATAATTCTGGGCTTTTTCAATGCCTTTTATATTAATTACCTTTTTGTCCCGACTGCCAGTAATAAAATACTTGCTATCTGGTGTCCAATCACAAGACCAAATGATTCGACTGTGAACAGCTGTATTTTTGTCCGTGTATGCACAGCAACTGAAGACTGGTCCTGGAATAAAAATAAAATATTTTCTTCCAACACTTAACACAATGATAATTAGCACCTGTTCAAGACCGTATCAGTCAGCCCTTCAGCCCTGTTCCTACTAAACCAGTAGGAACAGTTTGATCTTTTACACATGTATCTGTTTCAGAAAAATTTAAGTCCAAGCGTAAGACCTTCAGGTTCTTTCTACAGAAGTTTTTCATAGGAACACAGACATCAAAAGTTTTAGTATAGTGCAACGTTTACCACGTGTACACGTATCCCAAATAATTTCTACAGTTCCTATTTACCAGTAAAGCCCCAAGAGCTCAAATCATAATGATCTAATTGTAAAGATTAATCTGTTCCCAAAGCGACAGACTGCCATTTCAATACGGATATAATCAAGCAACAAATCTGATCAGCAGATCAGTGAATGGGAATGCTTTTCCTAAGAAGAAGAGGCTGTAATTTTGGAGCATAGACTTCGAATAACCACCTCGCAGGATGCCAATACCAGCAGTTTTGCTTTACACTGATAATGATGCTCTTTGTATACAGAAAAGTTATTGATAAGAGGATTTCCTCTACTTCCGATGAGAATTCATACTCCTTATCCTGAAACGTTGTGTAACTACTGTGGACAATCTGCCAGGCTTTAGAATACAAGTCTGAATAGAACAGAATCTCAAGCCAGTATATAGCCGGACACTGTCTGAAGGGGCCAGAACTCACTGCCAAGTCACTAGGAAAACTCCATAGAGCCCAGCAGTGTTTACGTACTGTTAAGCCAACAGTGCAATGATAATAATTTTCAGCACAAGCATCTGTTCTAGGAATCCATTAAAGTGTTCAATAGCAATCTCCTCATGATTTTGCAAGGCTCAAAGTTGTAATGAGAAAGTCAACTGAATCTTTACTATAAGCTCTTTTTCCAGACAGAGCCAGTCCTAGTCAAATTAATTAATTGCGTAGGATTATCAGAAAGCCACACCAAAGACAAGAGATTAATCCTGTCAAGAGTCTCAAAGTGTCATGCCCTGCAAACATGGACAAGGCAGCTCTGTGCAGGACACGGGAGTAGCAACGAACCTTCCAGCCTAGCCTGCACAGATCACTGAGATGAAGGTTTTCCTTGACTGAACACCAGTTTGAAGTTCCAGCATTACACTCCAGCATCTATACTTGATTTCAGTAAATCTGAAACATACAGTCACAAGCAGAAGGCAGGAGGACAAACGGCTAACTTCATTACATCCATCAATCAAACAGCATTTAAGGCCTGATTATATTATTCTCCACATTTTAATTCCCTTTTCAGCTTTCCTATACACCATTAACTGCACTTCTTAGAGCCACAGGAGCCTACACCACCATTAATTCTTAGAAGTTGTAATGAAAATGGCCACTAAAATATTTTACCAATTCTCTTTCAAATATTTTTAAGCCAAAAATATCAAACAAACTGCAAAGTCTTCAAATGTGTATATCCAATTTACATATATCTTACCTGACTCTGATGAGTCTTGTTTCCTCCACAGTGACCAATTCCTGTCTCTAGAAACTGCTAATAAAAACCTGTCATTAGGAGAAAATGCCAGTTGAGTAACAGTCAGATTGTGAAACAACAAACTCTGCAGTTTCTTCCAAGAACTAGTGCTCCACAAAATAATTGCTGCATGTTCTTTTTTGGAAGCCTGTATTGATAGAAAAAAATATCACTGAGAATTAATAAAAGCAAATATAAAAGTCACACATTTCAAAATACTAAGATGTTAGGGGGCTTGTTTTAAGCCTTGCAATCAAGTCAGAATCAGCTTTCCTCTGGGAAGTTTCAAGATTGTTGCACTCCTTTCTAGGAATGCTGACAATATATCAGTAAGAAACCACTTTATATCTGTATTTGTTAGAATTTATCTTACTAATATCTTCAACTTAATCATACATCATTTACGAATAATAGCTTATCTGCATTCACTCTCACCTTTGCAAGGCAACTGTCATCTACACAAAACCTTTCACATTTAAGTGAAAGAACAGAATTCAGCCCAAACAGAATTGACTCCTGCTCTGGCAGCCCTAGAAATCTGGCGGCACTTTTCACTAGATGGTGCTAGAATCTTTTCTTACCTTACATGCTGAGGCAATTACAGTGTTCGAATTATTGCAAGCTACACAAAATATTTCATATCCATGTCCATACCTGAAATAAATGTGAAAAGATATTTAACACACCACAGTCATTTTTGCAGTATGTATCAAGGTTTTAAATTAAATCCTTTTTTTTTTTTTTTTTCCAAAAATAAAAGGCACCTGGCAGGAACTTCTCACCACTGTTTCAGTACTATGTCCCAAATAATTCCTAATAATGTTCAGCATTCAATTTAAACATCTGCATTAATTCTGCCATATTTAGGAACGGTCTACCGAACAATCTCGCCAGCCCATCCCACAGTTCTAAAGCATCAGCACTGCAGAAGCTACACTAATTATTAACAAAGCAGACTAAAGCAGCATTTAATGTATTCTTATTTTCTTGTAAAGCAATTTTAACACTAACAATAAAAATAGGAAGCCACATATTTGAAGATCACCAAAGAAATACACCTCAAACACTCAGCCACAGGATGCCTGTTCTGTGAAATACTGAAAGAAGATTTCTGAACTAGAGGACAAGAATCATGTTGGAAAAGGAAAAAAACACTGTAAAAAAACCCAAAACTTCTAGCTTCCTGCAGAAATACATTTTTAATCAGTCTTTGCATGAGTTCTGCTGGAATTCAAGCTCACATATTTAACTAATAAGCAGAAATGCCGTACAGACTAACACAAATTAAAATCAGTCACAAAACAAACTGGAAGTAGAGTAAAATTGGAGCTACAATCTATAAACAGTGGACAAAGATCAGCTAAATACCAGTTGGAGGGGTCCTTTGATTCCTAGCTCTGAAGAGACGGGCAGTTCTGCTAATAAACTCCTTTGGTCAGCACTGCTGCAAAGAAGTTCTTACATGGGATTGATGTTCATGGGATTTCACTTGTAGCCAAAACAGCCACCTGCTTAAATGACAAATTACTATCTGTCTATATCTGTTGAACAGAGTTCAGAAGAGTCACTGCTGGGCAAATCTCATAGACAAACTCCCACACTCATGTTTGAAGACTGGGGATGCACTGGCTTTTCACAAAGAATAACTGTACCTGGGCTTTCCAGGGGGAGAGGGACTGGTGGCTGCACTTAACTGGAATGTTTATGTCCAAATTTGACTATCTTATGATGAAGGTATTACTCTGTGCCTTCCGCTCACCCTGCCACCAGCAGGAGTCTTATCATAATGCTTACCTTTAAAGCACACTCCTGGAGACTATTTTGTAGTGAAACCCATTGAAAGTCAAGTTTCTAAAACTGTGAAGTCTTTATCCCATGAAAAGTATAAATTTCCTGAAATTCAGTGAAGGAAAAATAACCTGTGGAACAACTTGTTGAAACAAGTCCTCAGTTACTTTGGTTTTATCTCCTAAATGTAGTATTGAAGAGCACCTGACAAACATTTTCAGCTTCTGCATGCAACTGTGTTCTTGCTAAACAGAAGCATTAAAATGTAGTCTTTCTCTTCAAAATAAAACCTAAAATACCATCTTTTGTGAAGTCACAATGAGCAGGACTATCACAGGTCAGATCAACAGCCTATATAGCCCAGTGCTGTCACCAGTAAAGAGAATAAAGTTAGCGGCAATAGGAGATGCTGTTTACAAGGGTGTTACGAGCCTTTTAAGTATAGAAGCTGCAGTACAACCCCTTCCCCTGGCCCCATACACACAATCCAATCCCTTCCTTAAGTAGGACAACACCAAAAAAAGGTTCACAATGGAGAGAAGCAACTGCATGAATGAATAATGAAATGATATTTTCAGCCTGTACTGGGTTTGCATGGTAAGGTTTTGGTAGCAGCAGGGGGCTACAGGGGTGGCTTCTGTGAGAAGCTACTAGAAGCTTCCCCTATGTCTGACAGGCCCAATGCCAGCGGGCTCCAAGATGGACCCACTGCTGGCCAAGGCTGAGCCCATCAGTGATGGTTGTAGCGTCTCTGGGATAACATATCTAAGAAGGGGAAAAAGTTGCTGCGCAACAGCAGCAAAGAGAGTGAGACTATATGAGAGAAACAACTCTGCAGACACCAAGGTCAGTGAAGAAGGAGGGGGAGGAGGTGCTACAGGCGTTGGATGGGAAATTCCCCTGCAGCCCATGGTGAAGACCATAGTAAGGCAGGCTGTCCCCCTGCAGCCCATGGAGGTTAATGGTGAGGCAGATATCCACCTGTAGCCCATGGAGGACCCAACACTGGAGCAGGTGGATGCCTAAAGGAGGCTGTGACCCCATGGGAAGCTAGTGCTGGAACAGGCTCCTGGCAGGATCTGTGGACCTGTGCAGAGAGGAGCCCACGCTGGAGCAGGTTTGCTGGCAGGACTTGTGACTCCATGGGGGACCCACACTGAAGGACTGCACCCCATGGAAGGACTCACATTTGAGAAGTTCGTGGAGAACTGTCTCCCAAGGGAGGGGTCCCATGCTGGAGGAGGGGAAGAGTGTGAGGAGTCCTCCCGCTGAGGAGGAACGAGCAGCAGAAACGTGTGATGAACTGCCTGCAACCCCCCCATTCCCCATCCCCATCATTGAGCCTGAGACGAAGGGGGGGGGGGTGGGGGGTCTTTTTAAGATTTAGTTTTATTTCTCATTATCCTACTCTAATTTGATTGGTAATAAATTAAACTAATTTCCCCAAGTGGAGTCTGGTTTTGCCCGTGACGGTAACTGCTGAGTGATATCCCTGTCCTTATCTTGACAATGAGCCTTTTGTTTTACTTTCTCTCCCCTGTCCAGCTGAGGAGGGGGAGTGATAGATCAGCTTTGGTGGACACCTGGTGCCCAGGGTCAACCCATCACACACAGAATCACAGAATAGTCAAGGTTGGAAGGGACCTCTGGAGATCATCTAGTCCAACCCCCCCGCCAGAGCAGGGTCACCTACAACAGGTTGCACAGGACAGCGTCCAGGCGGGTTTTGAATGTCTCCAGAGTGGGAGACTCCACAACCTCTCTGGGCAGCCTGTTCCAGTGCTCCACCACCCTCAAAGTAAAGAAGTTCCTCCTCATGTTAAGATGGAACTTCCTATGTTCAAGCTTGTGCCCATTACCCCTCGTCCTATCAATGGGCACCACTGAAAAAAGACTGCTCCCATCCCCCTGGCATCCTCCCTTCAAGTATTTGAAAGCATTAACAAGATCCCCCCTCAATCTTCTTTTCTCCAGACTAAAGAGACCCAAATCCCTCAGCCTCTCCTCATATGAAAGATGTTCCAATCCCCTAATCATCTTTGTAGCCCTTTGCTGGACCCTCTCCAGCAGATCCCTGTCCTTCTTGAACTGGGGAGCCCAGAACTGGACGCAGTATTCCAGATGCGGCCTCACCAGGGCAGAGTAGAGGGGGAGGATGACCTCCCTCGACCTGCTGGCCACACTCCTTTTGATGCACCCCAGGATGCCATTGGCCCTCTTGGCCGCCAGGGCACATTGCTGGCTCATGGTCATCCTGTTGTCCACCAGGACTCCCAGGTCCCTTTCCACAGAGCTGCTCTCCAGGAGGTCGGCCCCCAACCTGTACTGATGCATGGGGTTATTCCTCCCCAGATGCAGTACCCTACATTTACCCTTGTTGAATTTCATTAAGTTCCTCTCTGCCCAACTCTCCAGCCTATCCAGGTCACGCTGTAAGGCAGCACAGCCTTCTGGCGTATCAGCCACTCCTCCCAGTTTAGTGTCATCAGCAAACTTGCTGATGGTACACTCTATCCCTTCGTCCAGATCATCGATGAATATATTGAACAGGACTGGACCCAGTACTGACCCTTGAGGGACATGACTTGTTACTGACCTCCAACTAGACTCTGCACCACTAACCACAACCCTCTGAGCTCTATCTGCTAGCCAGTTCTCAATCCACCCCACTGTCCATCCATCTAGCCCACACTTCCTAAGCTTGCCAGTGAGGATGATGTGGGAGACAGTGTCGAAAGCCTTGCCAAAGTCAAGGTAGACAACATCCACTGCCCTCCCCTCATCCACCCATCTAGTGACCTCATCATAGAATGCTATCAGATTAGTCAGACACGACTTCCCCTTAGTGAATCCATGTTGACTACTTCTGATAACCTTCTTTTCATCCAGGTGCTTTGAGATGATACCCAGCACAAGCTGCTCCATCATCTTTCCAGGGATGGAGGTGAGGCTGACCGGCCTGTAGTTTCCCAGGTCATCCTTCTTACCCTTTTTGAAGACTGGAGTGACATTGGCTATCCTCCAGTCCTCAGGCACCTCACCTGTCCTCCAGGACCTTTCAAAGCCACAAGCAATTCTGCCTCAGCAATGTGCAATTCATAGCAATTTTTTATCCACAGGTAAACTGACTGGACTTTCAAAGTGTCCAGACACATGATTACAGTAATTTTCTAGTGTCAAAAAGGATCACTCAAGACTTCCAAGTGTATTACATGCAATGTACATACATATAAACACATATTTATGTCAACACTCAGCTTTAATCTCAGCCTACTGCATATAAACTCTCTATGGTAATTTTCCAAGAGGATAAAGATTAGCATACTCTCACAGGATTTATCATATTTTTATTTTAAAGTTATTAGATTATGTAAAAAAATCAGCAAGTTCTTCATACTAAAACCTACTCAAGCAAACAGTTTTCAAAACCCAACAGTAATCCTTCAAAATTTGGTGTGGAGTTAGAGCTGGGAATATACAAATGTCAATGACAAACAAGCTATTTTTAGCAAGTCAGTTCCTCACGCTTTTTTCTGCTGCTATGGCAACTTGAAATCTACATTATGCAATTTCATGTTACTTCTTTCAAGATTATCCTGAGAAAAAAAATCTGAAAGTCTATGAATGCTTTCCATCTTGTTGCCCTTGCATAAAAGAATCCCTATCATTTACAGTGTCTCTAAAAACAGGAAAAATTGCTCAGATAAGTCACCTGAAGACCATCATAAAATGCAGTTATTTTAATGAATGCAAGATATAAAAGCAGATAGGCAGTTCTCCAGTAGGAGAATATCAAAGATTAACGTCTCACTACACTTTGAGAAATGTCAAAGGCAAATGAAGACAAATTTGGCCTTGGCTCCTTTTCCCTACTTAAAGATCCCTCATCAAACTGCTTATGTGAGCAGGTGCACTAAAGGCCATAGCATGCACAGGAGAAGCAGTTAACTTAACAGTTAGAAATTACAAAATGTAATGGGTCTAATACCCATCAGCTTCCCTCTTAAAAGCACTTTTGAGTACAAACACAGTAAAAGAGCTTAAAAGCATACAAAGAAGATTAACTGCCCAGTTGAAGGTAAAGATGAGCTACCACAAAATCTCTCACTCAGTCAAATGAAAGCAACCTGCAAGCTGTTTTCCCAAAGATTTCCCACCTCCCCCATCTAAAGTCACATAACTGGTAATGCATGAAGGGAGCTGTAATCATCATCAAAGGCTCAACATTCTTCTTGTTCCTGCCCGAAACCACTCTTTCAGGAGATTCAGATAAATAAATCCTTGAGAGCTTGAGACAATTCATTTCTTTGTGCTATACTTTGAAGAGTGATACTAAAACTTTGAAGACTGTGAAAGCGTAGCCTAATGTTACCAGGATCCTTAGGAAACAAATAAGGTGACAATTTGCAAATTGTTGTGAATCTCAGAAAAGAAGGAACAAGACACAGCTGAAGAATTCTAAAACCCTGCAACCTCAAAACAATTGTCATGACCACATAACCCTATTATCTTTGCAATCCACAACCCACTTTGTCAGCATTCAATACCCAAACTGGGTTGGTAACTATGTTACTCAACATTCATCATTTTACCACTACACACATCCTATTTTGGCTGCTGCTTCCACCTATTGCATTTCACAAGTCTGTTACGCTTTAGAGGGAAGCTCCTTCTTTGATGTCTCAGCCTTTACTTTCATACCAGAAAGACAAACTTGATCTGCAAGACTGTGCCACAATGTGGAAAGAAGCAGAAAACTCCTTAGGCAGAGAGAACTTCAGCATAGGCAAGATTTTAAGTAGATGGGCTGAACAGACAGACATAAACAAAGGCTGCAGTATGGAAAGGAAGGCCCATCACATTCCACAGCACAGAGAAGACCATGAAAACGTGCCACAGTTCCTTACAGCAGACCAGAAACCTTACTGCTTCCTTGGAACAAAGAGGGGGGGGAAAAAAAAAAAAAACACCCCAAAACAGGGATCAGTGCCCTAACAGACCTTCAAAAGATAAACATCCAAAGGGACAATGAAAGTCTGATCATTACAAATTCAAAAGAATAGCTTTGTGCTAAAAACATACATATTTCACTAGTATAGAAACAACTAGTGAAATAAAGGTTTGTGACACATCTGTCTTAACTGCCATTTTCCGCATTGTTTCCCAACTTTATATATATAACATTTATTTTACAAGCACTACACCGCACACGAAGTCAGATCAGGTAATAAAATAGGAAGAGTTACAAGACCAGACTACATTAATGTGTTGCAATACCTTTCTGGGAAGTTTGTAAATTAAATAAAAAAGAAAAATAAAACTTACAACTTCTGAATTTCAGGCCACAAAGTATTCTGCAGCAAGTGATCTTCTGGGGGAGGTTCTAAGAGACATTTGTACAACATATTCAAAATTGGTACAAAATAAGCTAAACATCAGCTAAATAATGCTTCAAGTTTATACCAAATGAACTTCTTTCTCTATTTTCTACAATAAAAATTCATCTCATACCTGTAAGGATCAAGGGTTGAAAATAAATCTCAGGATACTGGTTCGAAATGGTATTAAATGCTTCTTCATCCTCAGCCGGTTGAACAGCCACATCTCCTATTCAAAGCAAGGACTTCATTAGCTAGAAAGAACTTACTTGACAGGAGGGAAAATACGAGCACTTACTATACAAGTAAAAAACTTCTATTATTTTTTACAATAAAAGTAATTGAAATTAGGCTTTTCTGCTTCCAGAGTTACAATAATATGAATATTAGAATCTAGTTATTCTCCTGCACATGGGAATGGAGAAAAAAAAAAAAAAAAACAAAAAACTAATTCCATTCCAAGATTGACCTCTCTCCATCAGCACAGTCTCTTTTAGAGATTCTTAAAGAGACTTTGATTTATCTGGAAGAAACATTCACTGGGAGTTGAACCTGTTCCTCCCCAGTGTTAAACCTTACATTCTGCATTTGAAAATGTTTAAGGCAAAAAACTCAGATACAAGTGATAAATTCCTAAATTTAGTGTAGACCCCTAAATGAAAAGCCATACTTGCAGAAATATATCTACAATTTGCAAACTTCAGCAATATTGCTGAGGGCCCAGCCCTTAGCTTTAGGCAAAAGTACCAGAAGTAACTGAAATTACTCAGTTAATTTAAAGTTAAAATTCAACTCTGTCCTTCACTTTGAAAGTATTATTTAAGAAAAAGGTACAGAATTGGGGAACAGTTGCTCAGACAGAATCTAACTTTTTGCCACATGTACATTTCAAATACAGCAGTTTTAAAAAAGCAGGTACAGAAAAAGCAGAACAAGAAGACTGTCTTCTCATTCATCCTGTCTTCTCTCCCCTTGAAAATGAAATTAGCAACATTTATCTAATTTGAGATTGCTGTCTGATCATCGCTCACCACGAAGATTCCTCTGCAGACTAACCAAGAAAAGAAGTCTGCGGGGCTTTAACCTAAGCCATCAGTGCTGACAGTATTGGGTGAGCAATGGTGGGCTATGCAGGAAAGTTTGACAGCTTTTCAACTCATAGTGCTGCTTCTGGGTGTGCAACATGAAAGTTAGTTATTGTGAGTGTGACAATACTCTAGAAGGAAATTTTGTTCCCTCTCTCTGCAGAAGGACTCATGAGAAAGCAAAAAAAAAAAAAAAAAAAAAAGGAGGTTTTGCCAAAACACATGAGTTATGAGTTACTTCAAGTACAACAAAGCTACTTTTCTCTCACAGAAGGTTTAGGAAAATTTAGCTGCATTGCCACTCACGACCCTGGAGACAAAGCTTATTAAAATGCTTCCTTTTTTGATTCACACGTTCTGATAAAGCTTTAAGCTGAGAAAAAACAGGTCTGACCTTATTTGTAGATTCCAGTGTAAGTGCATTTTTATCAGAAACTTTATTAAACACCAGATTACCAGTGCCATCCCCAGTCTCAAGACACTACTCAGTTATTTTTATCATTCTAGACAGATGTTTGTCCCTCCTTCCTTGTTCCCCTGCAACGCAATCCCCACCACCTCTCCAAGAAATTAATCCAGCGCCTCACCAGCCTTTATCAACAGAAGTTACTGTTGGCTAATTCTTCCTTCCCAAATACTTTCACAAAGCATCATTTACCTGGAGAAGGTTTATGGGTATTTTCACTGTAACAGAAAATGTGACTGATCCCCCTCAAAGCAGCATTACTTCTGAAAGGCTCTACAAGGGTGCTAACATTTGAGGAGAGCGTGAAAAAGACTCCAGAATGTAGCTTTCGAGGTCAACGTATTTTACAGAGCAACCACAGGTAGCAACAGGTAGTCCTGCTTTAACAACTCTGAACCTAGTTTTCACAGTACGCTATTCAATACTAATTTTTTCGGCTAAAAGTCATCAATCTTCTTGGCGGGGGTGGGAGGGGCAGGTAGTGAGCATAGAGAAAACAGGAACGATGGCAGGTAGGGGAACACGAATAATATCCTGACCTGGCTACTCCCAGATGCATCGCAGGAGAGCAATGAGCCCCAGCGTCCATGTGAAACACACTGATATCAGCCAACAGGAGAGGATCTCGGGAGCACTGTGCAGACTGAGTGGGGTTACTTCCTACCGGGGTGTGGGACACAATATGGAAGGCAGGAAAAGAGCATTTTGGGTTTGCACAAGACATTAGGGGATATTTAGGGGAGAAACCAAAGGCAGAGAAAGGGAGGAAAGACACTCACTTTTTTATTTTTAAGCACCATACTTAGGTGCCACCAAAAAAATAAATACTTTTCACAATTTTATTTCTAGAATTTAAACTTGCAGTTAAGCTTACAATGACAGCCCTAACAAAAAGATGTATGCTAAAACAATCATTTTAAAAAAAATTTTTTCCACATGAAGCACCATCACCATTATTTCTCATTAGCTGTACCTTCAAAAACAGCTTTATTGGATAATCCCAAAGCTGGCACAGTTGCCCCTTCTGGAAGATCAGATGATTGCTGAATGCAAAAAAAAGAAAGAAAGGTTACACATAGATTGTTATGTAGGTTCAGATTTCAAAGGCCACAGTTTAAGGAATCCCTGTGATAAAAAGAGACTTTTCTAGAGAAATTAAGGGGGCGGTACTTTGAAAAGCTCCCAACTCATCCAGAACGTACCCTGGACAAAATGAAGACCAGTACTCTGACGCTCTGTAAAGAATGCATCTTCATCTCTAATTACAGGTTTTCTTCCACAATCTTAATTATTCTAGGATATTAACGATAATTAATCAACTGATAATTAATCAATCTGCAGTTTTTAAACACAATAGGACTGGAAAACAGTCTGTTCTGAGGTGAAATAATAAAGCAGCACTTTGTATAAGGGGACAGAGGGTGCCTGTGCCCACAACTTCAAACACAACCCAGTACATAGCACAGAGATGTGGCTGGAGTATGTGACCGTTTAGAGCAGCACAGAGGAAAGACAAATCATGAGGCAGAAAATACTTCCATAAAGGTATGGGGGAAAATGCCAAAATTTAGAAGGGGTAGATGAACTTGGGGCCTTTTGTGCATAGGTGGAAAAAGACTAGATTTAATAGCCGTAAAACCCCTTCCTTAACGTGTCTGCGAAGTTCAAGGAAAAAGTGTTTTACAGAGTTGGATGAATAACTTAGGTGACAAAATACTGTTTGTTATTTATTTAAATGTTCATAATTTGATGAGAAAATGTATGAAACACACACCAGTCTAAGACCTCTAAAACAAAAACAGTTTCATTACAACCCAAAGTATAATATAATCCCATGGATTTGAACTGAGTATAATCCTATTCAACCCTTCTTGAATATAAAGCTGGCTTTTTGGGGTTTAAGTACTTCTTTTGGGAAGGCGATTGAGCTAAATTAAGAAAAAGCTTACCCACTTTAATGGAAAAAAGCATTCACAGAAAACAATTTCAATAAAGCTATTTAAGAGTAGCTGTATCATTAGAGCTCATAAAGCCTTCCGCTTTAAACAAAGCCCATGTGAAACACTTTGTGATATGATGAATCAAAAAATAGCACTCAGAGGAAGAGCTGATAAGCAAAGTCTACATAAAAGTAAAATAATGACATCTGCCAGCATTATAAAAAACACAATGTTATTTGTACAACGTCATTAACGCAAATGCTTACAAAATCTTACGGAATTAAAAGTGCTAAACAACTACTTATATAACTTCTTGCTATCAAAAATGAATAGATTTCTTTCCCAGATGTTTCAATTGTTAAATGAAATGGAATGGAAAGGCTAATCCATCTCTGAGAAGCTGCACAGAAAACACTGCTTTTGAGACAGAAATGTGAAAAGCATGCAAGGGACTGTACAGAGGCAACTATCCTGAATGAGGTCTGCCCTACAAAATGCAGAGAAAAACAGAATTAGATCTTAAAGTAAACAGGGAGCAAACAAAAGATGGCAACTCTGCAGTCTTATCTTTCCAAAGAGTAGGAAAGTACGCTTATCAAAAACTAAGAACTGGAATGTAAAGGCCTCAAGAAAATTTCCAATGCCAAGAGGAAATAAAGCATGAGCAAGTACATATTTATAAATATTTGTATGTAACAACTAACAGTGCTGAAAGCTTTATGCTATTTCCAAGCATACAATTAAAAAAAACACATAACCACACAACAATAATTACATTTAGACAAGACTACTACACCCTTAAATTAAGGAGAAGCACATTCTCAGGCTGTACTGTTTGCTTTCAAATAATCAAGCGAGTACAGTAGTCTACTTGGTCTGACTTATTTAAACTTTACCCATGCTCTTTGCAATCTTTAGATACTAGGTCTTGTTTAGTTTCAAATACAACCTATGTTATAAGACACCACCATGAAAATACATATGAAACAACACACATGGAAGCAAATAGAAGGAAAAGGAAAAACAAGGTTAAGGTTTCAGAACTATTAAAAGAATTTTTATGGAGTTTAGTGCAATCTGACATTTCTAAAGCATTAATTTTATTTACATGAAAGAGGGCTGTCCTCATTTAGCATTGCTTTAACACTTACGTGGGAGCACAGCTTCTCCATTGGAATACCAGTGATGTTACTGAAATTTTCTATAAAATTCCTGGGAGCACGAAAAACTCGAAGCACTTTTTCATCTGCTCCCGATACAAACTGAAACCGGCCGATCATTGCCAGACAACGCATGTCATATCCATGTACTTGAGGCCTTGCAATTTCATGCCAGGTTACCTAAACAAACAGACATGCAGTTAAAACACAATTCTTAACCAGAGAAGCAACAAGATTTTGAGTTCAAAAAAAAGTACTAATACTTTATTTGCTGACTTTATAAACATAAAGAAAAGTTAATAGCAATCTTCTACTGACATTCATAAAACTAATGTATGCTCACATACATTATACTGATTATGCACACATACTGATTATACATATACATCAGTTAAATCCTATTTTCCCACCAAACAATTCCTGCAATTACTAAACTGTGTCACTGCACTGGTGCGTTTAAGGCATTTGTTTACCTTTGTCACTAAAGGCACACCACAATTATTTTGACTTCTTTATGCTAGACAGTCAGGAATAGGACATAATTTGCTGAAGTGAAAGGAGGATTGTATGTTACTTACTACTTTCCAAACTGTACCTCTGAAAGACATAAGAAAGGTAGTGATAATTACCTTGCTTCCTTCATCTGTCTTTCACAAGCACAGCAGCACTGCTGTCAGCAGGCTACAGGTCCCTACTTCCCCCCTTTCTTTAAATACTTGATTTTAGTGAGACCATTTAATAGAAGCTTTGCAAAAAACAGGGAAAAAAACAAAATAGCTTCTTATAGAAAAAAATTTGGAAAATCCTGATGATTTTAGAAGTGTTTTCATTTGAAGTATTAATTTTTCCTAGTTTCCTGAAATATTCATATCCATGCTTCAAGTATTAATCCAAGAAAACCAGAATTAACAGCTGATCAGAAATTAGATACACAAGCCAGGTTTATAGTCACACTAAGCAAAGAATATTAGCAAAAAAGATATTAAATTATTTAAATTGCTTTTCTAAAAATCTAATTTATTCTACCAATGAAAAAAATGATTCTTCAAAAAAAAACCCCACCTTTGTTTTCTAGCAAGTACACTTTCATGAAAACATTTTTAGTGAGCATCATTTGCTCCTACTCCTACATGATACTTCAGTTGGAAAAATACAGTGTGCACTTTTGAGTTAAGCTAGCAGAATTATAACTAATTTAATCAATTAGAATTAATATAGACTACTTCAGTACTACAATGCTTGGAAAATTGTAGCCAAGACAGAATTTACATTGTACTAGACATCACAGAAACATAAGGAAAGGCATTATATTGATTGTAACCTGCATCTATCACACTAAAAATTCAATTGAGTTTTGAATATCGGAGCTTCTGATAGAACCTAAATGGGATAATTAAGAGATCCTACAAAATCTCGTGTTTTCACAACAGCTTGACTACTTTCTAATTATTTAAAAAGAAAAACAAACCAACAAAAACACCAAAGAAGCAAACAGTGCAATAAACCCTTCTTACCCTTTACTAGATGCATCTTTGCATACTTCAAAACACAGCACAGGAATAAAAAAAAAACTAAAAGCCAAAAAAAAAAACCCCAAACCCCAAAACAGACAAAGAGAGGGCTGCATAAGTCATGCAGTAAGCTTCTTCCAGAAAAATCGGGGTGCAAATTTGCATGACAAATTGAAGCTGATTGTTATCCTTCATTTCTGATATTTGAACCCTGTACAATATCAGAATTGATATTTTAAGAAGGTATATTTTTTTCCATTTAACACTTTGTTCTCTTTTTATAGAGAAAAACTGTAATACTAACTTTTCATAGATATCTGAACTGTATCTTATTAAGACAAACATCAGATATTCCCCATTGTAATTTTTCAGATGTTAAACTCAGTATGGTAAAGAAAGTAAGGCATTTTAAAAGCCTACGTTGTCTAAGTTCATGAGCAGCAGAACTAAACATCTGGTTTTCAGGGTTCAGTAGTCCTGAACACATGCCTTCAAATAGCCCATTTCTATCTCAACCTTCCACCGCACCCCACCAACAGGATACTAGAGCTTTCTCCCACAACCCATGCAGCAACAAGTATTGACGTTACTTGCATTTACACCTGGTCGAACTAGCCAGGTGGCTGCTCCGCGTCAGAACAGGAAGTACAATAATTCAGTTCATACCAAACTTAGATATGAAGACTGCAATTATTCTGCTAAATCCATTAATTCAAAGTTTCAGGGACAGCAGGAACAGCTGCACAGGTAAATCACACAAAGATCAGTTCTTTCAGAAAATAGGATAAAAAATTTAGGAAGCAGCATACATAATAAAAAGTGGTACTTCAGTCAGTCACAGAGAACAACTCCTTTGAATGCTGCCAACTTACATCATGTGCTAGTCTTGGACTTTGCTTCCATGTGTCAAATCCAACATACTATCTTTTCCACAGAGCTGTTGTACCCTCCAGATTGGAGATCAGGGGAAAAGGGAGGGAAGGAAACTGTAGATGCCCTTCCTACAACTCAAGGAAAAGCTTTGCACTTGAGCTGGGACTGCCACCACTTCTGTGTGGCCTTGAAGAAGGAAATCAAGGAACTGATGCCCAATTCACTCTCCCAAAAACATGAGACATCCTGTGCTGGTCTATACTACAGAAGCTTTGATGAGACAGTTGCAATAGCCACGCTTTGCCTCCCCCAACTAATAGCACAGCTTGCACAAGGCCTTATGTGACTTCAATCAGTCTAATTTCTGCCAGTTTCCTGAATAGAACACCATTACCGTTCTGCCAGAAAAAGCTGTATTGGTAGACACGCATGATCAACTAGAAACAGGAACTTTTGCATTCCTAGACAGGGTTTTCCCCCACCAAAATTTAGACTTATTTTGGAAGACACAAAGTTATTCAGGAATAATTCTTCCTGAAAAATTGCTTGCACAGGTACCAACTGCACTCATGCAGTTCAGCTACTCATTCTGGCAAAACAAATTATAAACAAAATAGTGTAAAAAAAAAATACAGGTAGAAGTTTGCTTAGATTAAGCTTGTGTAAAAAACAAAAAAACCCTGCAATCAAATTTGAGTTTCTTTAAGATTACCCACAGCAGTACTTAACCAAGTGTTAAACGAGGGCAATAGATGGTTATTAGAATCAGCCGTGTATTCCTCCTCCTGAATGACTTCAGAGCCTGGTTTTTAGGACCCTGGGAGAACACTAACTGAAGGTAACTCTGAGATGAACTCAGGATCAAACAGCAGCCATGCTATGTAATTGCTAAAACTCAGCCACTAGTATTTTTAAAGTGAAAACAGCACATACTGAATGACCAAACCAAGCATTTACGCAAGCAGTTTTGAACACATCTTGGGGAATTTTAAGGTTTGAGTTATATTCCAGGTGACTTGTTCCAAGCTCAGGACAGACAAGCCCTCTTTACCAAGCTCACAGAATCTTTGAAGATCATACCTCCGTCTCTTGTTTTCTTTTCCATGGAGCTAAGAGTCTAGTAGTTTGATCAGAACCAACACTGATGATAAACTCTCCTTCTGGATCCCACTTTACGTCCTCTACACTGCTAAAATGTCCGGAAATCACAACTTCTGGAGTCCACTCTTTCTATTAAAAAGTCACCAAAGAAGCAAGGAGTTTTTAATTGACAGATTGGCATATTCTAACAAAAAAAAAGTATCAACAACCTTATTAAGAAAGAAAAAAAAAAAGACATTTGAATACAGCAAATTATTAGATCTCAGAGTGGCTAGTGAGACACAAATACTGATATAGTGCTCCAATCTAAAAGAGACTTGTGTTATTGGTTCAGCTGCCACTTCTGAACAAAGCACAACCACAAAGGAGTTCAGTTTGTTCCAGTGACTTTATGGTTCCCATGGGGAAGCAACATGTTTTAGAGCCTGGGAGATTGCAACCTCCCTTCTGTGCAGGAGTAAGACTCCTACAGAATATTATATTCAGAGAAGGACTGTTTCAATCATTAATTTCCAATTGTACTGTTACACTTTTCTACTAACAATAGAACTTACCTCAAGTGACATATAAGTGTAATTCTACTACTAATAATAAAAAAACAACATACCTTATTAACTGTAGCCTGTTTCCAAAGGTGTAGTGCTCCATGAAAAGCATGAGCAATGATCATTGAACCATCTGGACTAAACTGGCAGTCAAAAAATCCAAGGGTATTGCCTCCCACTTCACCTACCCGCACCTGAATTAATGATCAGAAGTGAATTAACCATGAAAATGGCCTTTTGTTCATACAAGCTCATGAGATGAAAATTTAGCTATAGGCAAGAGTTCACATTGCAATTAAAATATTCTTTCAATGTATTTGTGTGTGTAAAGTTAAGCACTAAAATATCATGGGAATTAGAGCTGTGTGCCACTTTAATGGAGCCTCCCTTCATAAACATCTCAGGATAGGATCTTGCTTAATCCCCTAGGGGAAAGAAACCACTACACTGGATGAGACAAGAATCCAATCTTTCTATGTTTCAGTCCAGTCTGTTGGATACAACAGTTTCTTGTCATCTGTTGCCTTGCTATTGCTTTGTTGCACAAAATGGAGAAATGGTCCAAGGGAACAGTGGTTCCCAATTACCTTATTTTATTTTTTTTTTCTCAATTTCCAAGATTCACTACCGTATTTCCACTTCCCTGTTTCTCTTCCAAGTTTTTAATTACATTAAAAGATTATTATCGTTACATTTTCAAGTTTCATTCAAGAGATAATACCACAATTCCTTTCTTGCTGAACTTTTAACAATTCCCCCATTATTATACAGCTGCTCCTTTAAGATCACAATGAAATGAATCTAGGCCTCGTTCTAAATGCCAGTGTGGACTAGCATGTCCATTTTATTAGCACTCATTCAAAAAAACATACTGCTTATATAGAAGTGTCTTTGATATGCCATACTAGAGGCAGAATTCTAGTCTCACCTCTGAGCAGGGGAACGATTTTGTGAAGACTTCTTTTTCATCATACCAAAATGAAACAGAGAAAACGGCATGTTCCCCTTGTGTCCTTCCTCCCTGCAGGCTTCCAGCTCAGGTTTCCCTCCCTCAATGCAAAAAGGATTCTTGCAGTTTAAATGTCTGATCTGAACTGCAAGCTGCACATTTGAGATTTAACCAATGTAAACAGAATGTCAAAAGAAAGAGTAACAACTTGCAACAGGCTTTACTGCACAACCCATTTTTAGAAGCTTGCAAATATAGCCACAACTAAATGTTAAAGCGAGGGACAACAAATGGCATCTCGATGTGATCACCCTATTATGAACTAATTTCTACTTCAAGTAGAAAGGCACAAAAACTTTTCAATGGAACAGGGGAAAAATTAAATACACTACTGTAATTCCCTCTTTTTCACCCCAAGAGCGGATTAGAACTTTCTTTTGTGACAGGAACAATCATAAAAATGGTTGGCATAACCCAACACAAAATTTCAGCTGAATTACTGCAATTTGGAAAAGCAGGTCAACTGAAAACAAAGACATCTACCAAAGTACTAGATAAATCTGGTTGTACTACTTGTTTATTTAGAATGATCCGCATTAGAACACAGCATTCAAAATACTACAGTGAAACGTGAGTATCCAGCTCAAATGGAAGAAAAACCTAATGACACAGACCATGAATAACTTACTGTGAGCAAAACCAGGCTTGTGAATTGAATGTTAGCTGCTCTGTACTAACTGCTTGGGTGCACATTCCCACAAGGATTAACTACAAATAATTCAGGAGGGTTTCTTCTTCTTCTTACCAGAAGTACACAGTGTGTGTTACTACGCAGCATCTGGCTTGCTATACTATGAATTACATTTGAGCACAAACTCCCCTTAGAAAGTCCCCAATATGGTAACAAGAAAGCAAACAAGCAATAAAAATCTTAATGCATCACATAATTTTTGAAAAATATAATTTTCATCGCAACACAGCATCAGAATGCCTATTTTTGCAAGAAAATGATTTTGCCTTTCTCTCTCAGCATTTTATAGAGGTTTTGTTCCTTACAGTACACACACGATGCTGGAAATGCAAACCGAATATAGTACGTATTGTGAGAAAGACTGACACTTGCCTGTTCTAGCCAGACTCCGGTTTCCTTATCAGGTTCCCAGACAATCACAGTTTTGTCCATTGACGCAGACAATATCCTCATGGGTTGTTGCATGCTGCCATCTACAGTACAAGGAAAATCATCACCCTACAACCTATGAGAATACTTTCTGAGAGAATTTGGTCATACTGAAATCCAAACATGCTAAGAAAATTGTTCATAATCAGACATGCAATGCAGTACTTAAATGACAGACTTAACAGGTTCTACGTTCTTGCCAGGCATTCATTAGGAGGTATTGCATTTTTCAGCCATAATCTCCCAAAGGAAGTGTAAAGCATGTACATGAGAACAACCATATTCTACTGTTTATTCACTCCAAATCGATATTGAAACAAATGTAATTTGGAGGAAAAGCTAAAGCTTCACAGAGAGACTGTGTAGTGGTTCTCATTTCTATTCCTCAAATAAGTTTTTACCAAGGGATTTACAGTTTAAAACACAATAATCTCTATGCCAGTATTCACTGGGGTGTTTTTTCCAAATTGAGTGTTAGATTCACTACAGACTTCCAAAAGAGCACCTTGTAATACATACAGTAGCAAGGACTGCTCCCTAAAATGCAGTGAAACAATCCAGACAACTGCCCAACACAGCCAGAATGGGGAAGAGGAAACTGGTTCATGATCCAGTTGCAAAACTCATAGGAGAACCACTGAGGAACCTTTCTTGAGAACAGAGGTATTGGTGGGCATCTCATAAGGTGGTACCTTACGTCGGCACCAGACCTCCTACCTTCTGCATTGAGAATATGTATCTCAGATCAATCTCCCTCTACTGAAGAAGAAAATCTATTTTGGGAAACCCAAGATTGTGCAGGCCACAGAACACAAACACCTGCACATATGCAGAAGCATGATTCCAGAACACCTGGAAAATTTCATGGTCTAACAGGACAGTTTTTCAGATTGCACTGCAAAGCCTACATGTCTGTATTGTGCCTAAACCTTGCTTTAACAGGCAAAATCTTTTATTGGTGTCTAAAAAAAAAACAAGTTAAACAACAGATAACTAAGCCAATATTTCTAAAGCAAGTCCTGTGTCTTACACATGTCATGTATTTTGACATTCTAATTGCACTGTATTGTTCAAGTGTTGTATATACACTGGCAAAGCTGTGCTTTGTACTGGTGAAGTCACTTGCCATCATTAACTCCAAAACATCTCAGAAAAAAGGCACCTTTGCCAATACAAATACACAAGGGCATTCTGATAGTGCAAGCGTATCAAGTCAAGAATCTCCCTCCCGTATAAGCCAGGCAGACACACACCAGCAAATCAGTACTGCAAGCAAGGCTGTCGGACTTAGGGGATTTAAAGAGAAAGATAAAGACTACGGCAAAATGAAAAATTAAAAGGTAAATAACAATTTTTTCAATCAGAGTCTGCATTAATGTCTTAAAGATCCACGCTAGAAAAACCAATATGCAAGGAATCCCTGGCGTGTTATATTAATGCACAGAAGACTGAAGATTAGTCTTCTGAATGTCGCTGTTTGCTACTTTGTACTCCAAAAAAAAAGAAAGGAGTGCTCTTGAGTTAATGCTTACCTTCTGAAGAACAGACATTCAAATACACGTATCAAGGTAAACTATTAGAGCTCTTAATTCACACCGATTAATTAAACTAATAAAATATATATACTAATAAAATAATAAACAAAAGAAAACACAAGTAAAAGGCAACATCCATTTACTTATAAAACACTTTGCAGAACATTTTCATAGTCTACAGTGACAAGTGAACACACAAACACAATACAAAGACATGTGACTGTACTCTATGTACACAGCACAACATAACTGCTAAGTGCTTGGTATCTTTTTACCTTTGGAAAATGAAGGTTGCCAGTGAACTGCATACACCCAGTTTTCATGACCAGCCAACACCGACTCCAAAGTAATTGCATATGTTGTATCAGTATCTACCACAAATCAGAGAAAAGCACATTTCTTTCTAAAAGCCAAGAAAGACCAGGTCATTTCTGGTATCTTCCGTGAAAAAAATCCATGGCTTTCATCATCTGCCAACATCTCAAGAGCCTATTGACATTGAACAGCTCCTTCAAAACCTACTTTGCCACAAGCCCTGAGTACCAGACTGACACTAAGAGGTCAGCCTATTGCCTCAGAGTGGTGTCACAGAATTCCTGGAGAACTCTCAAGCAGTTTTGAAATAAACACTCTGACATTGGCTCTACCCATATGCAAGCATACTTACATCTCCAAACGACTGTAAATACAAGCATAAACATACTCCAAACAATGAATCAGGATTTGCTGCAAGTAGCATGAGCACTTTTTACACATAACATCAAACTTCATTATGTCACCTAAGTTGCCTAATGATTTACCCCACAATGTCAGCATTGTGAGCCTCTGATGTTACAGCGCTCAAACAGCATGTTAAATAACTATAAAGTAAGCCTGCGCATACTTATCTGTTCTCTCCAGTACTTTTCTAAGGTTTAATTAATAGTAGCATCTCTTAATGCATTGAATTCAAAAGAAAATTAAAGATATGCTATTAAACTGGAGAACTGCACAACAGCTTACTTCCCACAGACAAATATATCTCCTATGTACTGCATTTGGAATAGGTGTAACAATGAATGTTGATATTAAGCTCTCTCACTGCCTTACCATTTTTCTGTAACATCATTAATTTTACATAGCCACAGCTTTACAACAATAACTACACTTTTTCTAACAGCTGAATAAACATAAGGCCATCAAACTGTTCTCAGATTCTTTTAATACAAGAAACAAACCAAATTTGATGGTAACCACCTCGTTAGCTCCCCTGAAACCACAGACAGATACACAAGTGAAAAGTTGTGTGAGAGAATTTTACAGCTGTTACCTACCTTTGATAGTAAAAACATTCTCCTTCAGTCTTATGGAATCATCTTCAGTTTCTGGAATTTGCTTTGATTTTGTACACACTTTCCAAATTCTTATCAAACAATCCTGAGCACAGCTTGCTAAGAAGAGGTCTTCACCTATTTGGTTAAAAAAGAAAATAAAAATTTGAGTCATGTTTTCATTGCTTTTTCATTGCAACCCCTGCCATGACTAACCTACCATCTTTCCTATTGTATACACTACCATAAACTGCTGTTTTATTTCAACATCAACTCACTGTCCCATTTAAAACTCTCTACTAGTTTATAACACACTGATTATGGGCATTTCCCTGCTTATAAGACAGGGAAGACATGGTAACTGCTGTATATATTGTACGTATACTTCCCTACTACTTATGGCCTTCACTCTCAAAATTCTGACAGCCTCAATACTCCTCAAGAACTCCTTTCCTCCTTTCTTTCTTCAGGATTGTAGCATCCTCTAATTCCTTCTATTTTATTTTTGCCATTGCAAGAACTATTTTATTAGTTAATGTCTGAATAGTTTCTCCTCTTAACCCCCTATTCTTAAAAAAAAAAAAAGGGGGGGGTGGAGAGAAGAAAAGTACTATTTCTCCCTACTTACCCCCACCTTTAAAAAGCAGCCAACTCTTCCTCACTCAGATACAGATATTTGCATATTGAAAAGGACAAGTTGCTAAAACTCCTAGTTGTCTGCATTTAGGTACCAGTCAGGTAAACTTGAAGCAAGCAAGACAAAATGAGGGATGTGAGTCTTCTGTATCAATCCCACTGTAGTCATAATTTTGATAATGAAAATATAACTGTAGTATAGGTTCAACAATTCTTATGTTTTAACAGGACACAAAGTTCTATCTTATTCTTTTTAATATTTATACTACCATCTCGGGGCTGGGGGGGG
>VZSZ01009346.1:916939-933505 GCA_013398815.1 Ibidorhyncha struthersii | reverse complement strand
GCAGGGGGAAATATCACAACCACAAGAACTTAGGCGCTACAGTGCGTCAAAGCCATCTGTTGGAGGGGTAAAAGAGTAGTACACATTAAACCACTTTATTCATCTTTAATACTGACCACAGACTGCCCATTCAATGCCTCTTATCCAATCTTCATGGCCAGGGAGTATTAATGTTTTCTGAAACTGAATAAAAATTTCTGTTACATCATAGAAATGCACTTAATTACCATACACATATCAGCAATTAGCTTTGGATTTTCAAGTCTTTTATATTTACAGCTTCTTTTGTTTGAAACTGGAAAAATAAGCTCCTACTAAGGATTGTATTTTACTGAGAGATTCTAAACAAGCCTTTTCGGTTTTGCCACCATTGGGTAAACATGTCTCAGTTACAGGACTTCCCATACATATGCCGGAAAGAATGAAAATTTAAGGTGTTCACCTTCAAGAGGCTACACTCTGTGATGCAGATGAAATTTTTTTTTAAGTGTATCAGGCTTACAGTGGTTCACAAAGAATAACATAATGCAGGAATGACATGGTAAATAAATTCTATTACACGTGTGAAGTGGATGCAACTGCAGATGATCTGGAAAATGAATACAGGTAAAATCAAGTGTAAAAAGAAGAGTAGCTGTTTTGAAATTATTTCAATAATTAGTAATATAATACTATTCATAAGGATTACTTACGGGGCTAGAAATATTCCCTGTTTCTTAAGTTTATTGACTAAGTTTCTAAGGAAGGTATACATCAAAAACTGTAACTGCTGATAGAAAACTCTGCATGAATACAGGCTCAAGAATGCAGGAACGCAAACACAGTCCAGATTCCCTTTTTAGAACTTGCATTAGTAGTATATTTTCATTCATAACATATATAATATTACCATTTTATTTTAATTCAATTAAGGTACAAGCGTTTACTGCTTACTTAGCATATAAAACATCTCTATTTTTCTTTGCCCAGAAAAAGCCCTAATTCCATGACATCTTTGATCCCACGTTGACTTATAATGTCTGAAATAACCACTACAGTTAAAACGTTAGTGTAGTTCAATATGAATAACTATCACATTATTTCTGGCATAATATTCTGCTAAATTCCTTACCTAGGCCTACTAAGAGTTAAAATTAAATGCTAGTCTCTGTTACCAGCATAAGTCTGCAACTGAGGTCTTTTTCCCTATCTGTAAAAAAAAAAAAAAAAAAAAAAAAAAAAAAGGCCTCTCTCTTTGTGTTGCTGCTATTTCCCAAAATCTCTGTCTTCAGCTTCAGAGAACATAGTGAGCAACGTTAACTCACCCAAAGGAAAAATCTGTAGGAGTATGAAAAAAAACAAACATACTCAGAAATCAGTGCCTCTCTCTTTCTGGTCCAACATTCCTGATATTCTCAAAAATCACCTTCCCATCAAATGTTACTCTGCTTCCCTTTGCTCTGCATTTGCAGTCTTAATGGTACAGAACGATCTGTGTACAGATCCATGACAGAAACTTCCAAATCAGAAAGTTTTGGTGTTAAGAATGTGTTCTCATAGCCACTTAAGCTTCATTTCATTAGTCCCTTCTGCATTGACTGACACTTCTGGATGACAGAATCAGAGAAATGTTTAGGTTGGAAAAGACCTTTAAGAACATCTAAGACCAACCATTACCGTAACGCTGCCAAGTCCACCACTAAATCATGTCCCTAAGCACCACATCTACACGTCTTTTAAGTACCTCCAGGGATGGTGACTCAACCACTTCCCTGGGCAGCCTGTTCCAATGCTTGACAACCCTTTCGGTGAAGAAATTGTTTCTAATTCCCAATCTAAACCTCCCCTGGTGCAACTTGAGGCCATTTCCTCTTGTCCTATCGCTTGCTACTTGGGAGAAGAGACCGACCCCACCTCTCTACAACCTCATTTCAGGTAGCTGTAGAGAGTGAGAAGGTCTCCCCTCAGCCTCCTCTTCTCCAGGCTGAACAGCCCCAGTTCCCTCAGCCACTCCTCATAAGGATTGTGCTCTAGACCCCTCACCAGCTTCNTTTTCTGCTGGGCAGCTTTCCAGCCACTCTTCCCCAAGCCTGTAGCACTGCATGGGGTTGTTGTGACCCAAGTGCAGGACCCAGCACTGGACCTTGTTGAACCTCATACCATTGGCCTCAGCACATCGGTCCAGCCTGTCCAGACCCCTCTGTAGAGCCATCCTACCCCCAAGCAGATCAACACTCCCGCCCAACTTGGTGTCATCTGCAAACTTACTGAGGGTGCACTCAATCCCTTCGTCCAGGTCATTGATAAAGATATTAAATAGAACTGGCCCCAATACTGAGCCCTCAGGAACACCACTTGTAACCAGCCACCAACTGAATTTAACTTCATTTACCACAACTCTCTGGGCCCGGCCATCCAGTCAGTTTTTACCCAGCAAAGTGTACACCCATCCAAGCCATGAGCAGCCAGTTTCTCCAGGAGAATGCTGTGGGAAACTGTGTCAAAGGCCTTACTAAAATCTAGGCAGACAATATCCACACCCCTTCCCTTATCCACTAAATGGGTCAGGTCACCTTGAAGGAGATCAGGGTAGTCAAGCAGGACCTGCCTTTCATAAACCCATGCTCGCCCGGTTGTCCTGTACGTGCCATGTGATGGTGCTCAAGGTGATCTGCTTCATGCCCTTCCCAGGCACTGAGGTCAGACTGACAGGCGTGTAGTTCCTTGGATCCTCCTTCCAGCCCTACTTGTGGATGGGTGTCACATTTGCTAATCTCCAGTCAACTGGCACCTCCCCAGTTAGCCAGGACTGCTGATAAATGATAGAAAGTGGCTTGGTGAGCACTTCTGCCAGTTGCCTCAGTCCCCTTGGGTGGATCCCATCCAGCCCCATAGACTTGTGTGTGCCTAAGTGGTGTAGCAGGTTGCTAACCATTTCCCTCGGATTACAGGGGCTTCATTCTGCTCCCCATCCCTGTCTTCCAGCTCAGGGGGCTGGGCACTCGGAGAACGACTGGTCTTACTATTAAAGAAGACATTAAGTACCTCAGCCTTTTCCTCATCCTTGGTTACCATGTTTCCCCCCACACCCAATAAAGGACAGAGATTCTCCTTAGCCCTCCTTTTGTTGCTAATGTATTTATAGAAACATTTTTTACAGTCTTTTATGGCAGTAGCCAGATTAAGATCTAGTTGGGCTTTGGCCCTTCTAATTTCCTCCCTGCATAACCTCACAACAGCCTTATAGGCATCCTGAGTTGCCTGCCTCTTCTTCCAAAGGTCATAAACTATTCTTTTTTTCCTTGAGTTCCAGCCAAAGCTCTCTGTTCAGCCAGGCTGGTCTTCTTCCCCACCAGCTCATCTTTCGGCATATGGAGACAGACTGCTCCTGCACCTTTAAGATTTCCTTCTTGAAGAATGTCCAGCCTTCCTGGACTCTTTTGTCCTTCAGGACTGCCCTCCAAGAGACTCTGTCAACCAGGCTCCTAAATGGGGCAAAGTCTGCCCTCTGGAAGTCTGAGGTGGCAGATCTGCTGACCCCCCTCCTTACTTCCCCAAGAATCAAAACCTCATTTATATGATCTTTGACATAATGCTCTGTATTTTACATTCACAAAGGTTATCTGGTAAATTTATTCCCAACTGAAAGATAGGTTCAGGCTGAACTGTTGCTAACACTCTTGTCTTTTATGGTTCCTTTTATGTTAAACAGGTGTGTATCTCCTGAAACTTGACTTTAATATTAATACACATCTAATCATTTCCCTATTTTTAATTTCAAGGTGTTGTGTTTTGTTGTTTGTTTTGGTTTTTTTTTTAAATTCACCTCATTGTCTCACAAAGAACTATTAAGAAAAGGAAACATTTGTTTTCTCTGTAAAGAGTAAAACTAATTACTTTGAGGTTATTAATACCACGTCAGGTTTCTAAGTCATTTCCCAAATAGGCTTTTAGGCACTACTTAGCCTGAAGTCAAGCATGCAGTTCTTCTGTGCTATAGAATCATAGAATCGTTAAGGTTGGAAGGGACCTTTAAGATTATCGAGTCCAACCACTAACCTAACCTGACAAAACCACTTCTAAACCATATCCCCAAGTACCACATCTACCCTTTTTTTTAAACACCTCCATAGAACAAGCATGCACTCAAAAGGTTCAAGATATTGTTTCCCATAAAAATAAAAACTGTCCACTAAAACTGAGCAAGGAGTAGTGTTGCTTTTACGCCTTCTGTTTGGGATTTTTGTATTATTTTTGCCATTTTCTTTGAAGTCTGTGTCTCCTGGAATCACGTATTCAGTTTGTTTAGATGTATTCTGTTCTAAAACTGCATCAATTTAAAGTTTCTTGCAGAGGCACATCATTATTCTTAAATTATTCACTCAAAGTTTTTCTCATTGCCTAGGCTATATTTACAAGTATTTTGATCTGCCATTCTTCTCATTTTTACAGATTTTGCTTCTACAGTCTTATATTTGTCCTTCTCTATTTCAGTTTTACCCTTGGTCCTCACCGGATACCTAAAAAGTTACAGTACGAACAGTTAAATCTAACAAAAGCTCATGGTCTGACTCACCTACTTCACAGGTTTTCCCGTGCCTTTTAACTAATCTCTGAACAGTTTGCACAGCAGCAATCTGGTCTATTTTCTTTTAGGTAAAGAATAAAGCTGTTTGGTAGGTAGCAGAATTAATGAAGCCAGGTTGTCTGTGGACATGCCCAGCACACTCTACACGACTAACTCTGCCCACACTTTGAGTACATGTCCTTCGGGACCAGGCTGGTAGTATTGTTTGGCAAATTTGGCAACAGAGGTCCAACTCGTCTCAGTTTTTCTCCACTGGACACTAGATGTGATATCCCTCCTCTACCCAGCTGTTAATCTCATCGAGTTAGAAAAAGCCTTAATTACCTTTGAGTCTCTTATTCCACTTTTCAATTAGGCCAAATTACTTGGGGGAAACACAGTCAAACATGCACCGCAAAACCTTCTCACAGAAACCGAGCTCAACATAGAAATGTTCTGTTTTAAAGCTCTATTTTGATCCTCTGCTTTACTTACTTCCCCTCCACAGGCCTGCACTATCTCAAGCAGGAAGACAGATAATGATTTCTGAAAGATTTTTCCCTGGGTACTTTTATAAATCAATACCCTCTTTCAAGAACTCAGAAAAGCAAAGAGTTCATTTTCTCTCTACTGCTTAAGACAGTAAGGGATCTACGGGTAGGGAGTCTTAAAGGATTTGAAGGCTGCCCACTCAATTTCAAAAACCAAGCAGTTTTTATGAATAAATGTATTTCAACTGTAAAATTAATGAGTTTACCAAAAGACAGCCTGAATCAGCTAAGTGAAGATGCCTCATCCTCCCTCAGGGTGTAACAGTGCCCTCCAAGTTTCATTAGAACATCCTGTTACAAACTTAACATTCTACCTTTGGATTCATACAGTCTTTAAGATGTTAACTAAAGGAAGAGGTCTTCAAGAGTCACAGTTAACAGGACAGAGCTACAGGCCCTTACCAGTGAGGGAATGACACAGAAGTTTAGATTCTAATCACTCTTTTACACTAAGTTCTATTAAAAAATAGCTGGACAACAGTAACTCTTCCTTCAAATACCTTTAAGAGTACTACAGAAGCCACAAAAAAAGGTGTCAGCAGATATGACAGAACCTGAGTAAATAGGAGAACCTCCCTTTAGCAGCTAGGAAGGAATTAATGTCAGAAGGCTCACAAGGATGTTTGCATTCTGTTAATAGCTGTAATGCACTACACAGGCACTTTTACTCCACGTGGAATCCAGTTCAGGCTCTTCTCTTTGAAGTCTGTACAGTCCGCTTAGTTAAGAGAGATATTCTGGAAAGTTAAGATAGACACCAACCAGAAGTCCCACCTCATTTAAAAAAAGAGGGACTCTGCCAACTCTGCCAGGACATCTGGTGAAAATACTTCCTAAAATTGAAAGTGTGAAAAATAACTCGTGTAAAATAAGAGAAAATTCCTCACCCCTTGTATGAATAGTTTCCTATCACCAAAAAAGACAGCACCATGAACTTGCTTACAAAGCTGAAGATGGAGCTTGTTTATTCCAGTTACCTTCCTTTATCATCCACAGACTGAGTGCATTTAAGAATGGCTAATAATGTTGTTATACTCAAAAGTTTGGTCAACAACTAGCAAAATAAGTTATGTATCTCTGAATGTTTTTGGCAGTCAAACTGCATATTATTTATTAGTATGTACCATACAAGAAAACAAGTTCCAAATTTTGAATAAGGAAAATAACTGCACAGCCCCTGAGATAAAAGTCTTTCTTTAGCACACTGAGACTCATGAGTGGCATTCTGCCACTGATAATTCCCAGAGAATGTCATTAAACTGATTTAACTCATGAGCTACATAGAAAAAAGAAAAGCACTAAGAGAGCAACCCTTCTTTCCCACTTAGGAGTATCTATTCTTTAATCTCTAAGGAGACCGTGTCTGAACAAATCCAAAAGAGTAATTGTGTCGTATGTTTGCTTCAGTGCGCGTTTCTGAATGGTAGGTTCACTGGTATAATGCAGCAGTGTTCGTGGTTTGAGGGTTGTTTTTTTTAAGGGAGTGAGAGAGAGAGAGAAGTGACATCGACTTCTGTTTTGGAAAACAGTCATTCAACACATGCTTTAGAGTCTAACAAAGTTTCTGAAGAGATGCAAGAGAGGACAGAATCTCTTTCTAGTGCTCCATTTATCTGTATGAAAACCTAAAGATTGCCAGCTTCCAAATAATACATGAAAAATGTGTGTGCTTTTAGAAGATCAGATACTCCTTCAAATACTTCTTTCGACCTTCACAAGCATTCAGCACAAAGGGCATACTTAGCAACAAACATACAATTCCACAGATAAGAAATCATCAGGTTTTTAATAAGAATTTATAAGCTGAAAGTAACACCATTTCCATACGAACCATTCAACGCATGGATACCCAATAAAGAATAACAGTTGTAGCTATTTTATATCAGTGGGAATAGAAACACAGGCTATCTTCACACCGGGGGCAAAAAAAGGAAAACCTAACTTTTATGCACTAAATCCAACGTCAACATCCTGTACAGGCATTTCATTATTTACCTAGAAAAATGAATCAACTCTTTGAACACGGGTAGTTGCATGTGATGGCTATCTAGAGACAGATAGCAGTTACTGAAGAACCCAAAAAAAATATGCAGCACATATGAGAAGAAGTGGAAGAACTGAGTAATGTTCTGAGCAACAGAGAAAAAAAAAATTAATTACCTGACCGTTCTGCTGTATAAACAAACTTATTTTGCAGTCATCACCACCACAAGCCAGTATTGGTACTGGAAAGGAAAGAAAAGAAGTCTTCATTAGCCAAGTTACAAAATCTAATATTCTAAGATCTGAAAAATTATATAAATAATACAAAAATCAATATAGTGTCAATAAATATATTAACATAAACAGACAGGCAAGCATGATGCCACTTTATGTTTTCTAAATCAGACACCTAATACCATTTGAAATAAACTAGTATCTCAAGAACACAAAACTCAGAACTTATTTTGGCATGTAAATAATATCTACAAATACTTAAAATGCTAAACAGTAGTTTCCTTCAAGCTCACCTATCTGTAGGAAGTTCAAGTACTAGAGATTTTTAGTTAATTACGTTTATTTTATTGATACCAACAGGCATTTGCTCTAAATACAAAAGCAGCAAGCAGCAAAATGACTCGGAACTAACGCAGTTCAAGTTCCTAAATCAACTGAAATAGGTATACAAATGGAGTTAGCATAAATATTATACAGCAAATAAGAAGACAGACCAAAGAAGGAAGACAGACCACCACTCACTGTATACAAGGATACAAAAGCATTTAACATTATACACCTACTCAAGTCTTGAGTAGTTACTTCTACCAGCTATCTAGAAAGTAAGCAAAAAACATATGTCTATTGAATCAAACCAGATAAAGTTATGTCTAAGGGGAAAATAAGAGAAGTTAGGCAGTTCATCTCTCCCACAGAAGATGATTGGGGAAAATAGTTAAACCTTACTCCACCCTTCCTGGGTCATAAAGTAGTATTGCTAGGGACTAAACCGTAAAAGAAAAGGAAGGAATTAGAAAATCATAAAAAAATAATTTATCAGGGCTAGACATTTGCATTTCTCAAGTCTGGGTAGAAAAAATACTAAATTTCACTAAAATCAACTACTTCATTTAAAAAAAAGAAACCTAAATGCCACTTGTATAAAGAGATAATTTATCTTTACTATGAATAGACCAAAAATCCACTTGAATATTCATAGTAAGTTTATGCTGTATGCTAATTTCCTCTTTCTGCCTGTACCAAATCTGTGCCCAGTTATCTGCTGTTACTCTCACACTCCTACGTCACATTTCACATTCTTACACCTCCATCACTTGCTTTTTCTCTCCAACCTTTAAGTCACATTTCACCTCCATCTCCTCCTTGCTTTACACAGGGCCAAAAAAGACTGCTTTGGACTGAAGGTAATGAGCTGTTTTGAAAGAAGACCTGGTCTTCAGGTCCACAGAAACTGGGCAAGAGTGAGGTTTTCTTCCACAAAATACAATAGCATGCATGTTCGCAAAGCCAGTATCAACCTTTACTGAGAAATAAATTTTATTGGCCGTTACAGTAATTATATACTTACTCAGTGGAATAAAAGTTTGACTAATAAAACCAAGAAAAGAATTATGATCCAGTTGCTGTATCAGACAAATGCAAGTACTTGCACTCAAAAAGTTCTATCAAGAAATATATAATTGGCAAAACCAGACTAGTATATAGTTTTTCACATAAATGCTCTAGAGTATTAGAATTTGGCTGTGATTGAGATAAAGTCCTGCAAAAGAAACAGAAAAAACTAGTCGAAAACTGTGGTCCAGTTGCAATGGGGACAGTGTGATCAGCAAAGCTTTTTCAGGTTTGCTCGCGCTTTTTTTTTTTTCCCCACCTGTTGCAATTCAGTTCTGAGAAGGCAATTCTTATTTGTTAGAGGCTGAGCTACAGCACCACCATTATCCAGGTAGTAGGAAGAATCTCAGTGTATGACAAAAGAGCTGATCAAGATCTGTAAAATAGTAAATTCTATTCCCAGCATTTTAGAAGCAGAGTTTCTGCAGATGCTGCAAAGCAAAAAGCAAGCAACCAAAACAAAACAGTACAAAGCTCTTCTTCCAGACTCAGACAACAACTGCAAAGAAACTCCTTAACTAAGAGGCTGCCAGTAAAGTGCTTAAGCTATACCCCAGCTGCAAATGTTTGCTCAGGTTTATATGAGCAGTCTATTAGCTTTGCCCATTTGACTTCTTCACAAAAATGGTTCTTAACTTTTTTTTTTTTAAATCATTTATTTTTAAGGGCAATCAGTTAAAATACTAGGCATCATGAACTTCAATGTCTTTCGAAAGTTAAAGCACCCATTATGTATAAATCAGTTTTCAACACGACCTGTAAATTTCTTTCCTCGGTGAAATTAGAGGTTACTGTAAATACTTCTCACTCAGGAGAGTAGTTTATGACTTTCAAAAAAGTAATTCTGTATTTAATTCCTGACTTCAGAACTGCAGATTGTCCTCAAGAGAAAAGCTTCTTTAAATCTTAATACAGCTGCCAACACAGCCTTCATAGAGATGTCAGAGCAATTCCTGAAGTTATCATAGGTCATTTTTTGCTGCAACTCATTAAAATTCCAAATTACCATTACAGATTAATGTTTCTGACAAAATGATCAGCAGTGAGATTTTTAATAATATATTTTGAGCTACTTTATTTAGATTTCGGAATTAACGTACAACTGTTTTTTTTCAGAGGAATATGGACTGCTACGACAGGTTTAGGGAGAAAACACAGAACATGGCTATGCTATATTAAAAGCCCTTTTATAGATTTCTAGGGGAGACATTTCTAACCATACATTTACAGTTCAAAATCTAAACTGTTTCTTGACAATTTTAGCACCACAGATCATTCATATTGGAACTGGCATTAAAAGCATAAATGTATAGGATCTTTTTTCAAATTTCCATATGAAAACTATGCAAATAATTTCTCATTTGAAAATAACTGCACTTCTTCAGAAAAGTAAAGTATTCTTTTTCAAGTTATGAGCACTGTGCTGTTTTGGATAACTAATTTCAATCAGGATTGGAAAAGGCCATAATAAAAGACTGTCCTGCTCTGAATGCAACTTTAAGCAGCACTGGGTTTTGGGGACTCTGGGAGATTTTCACAACAAAACAAAACGCTTGCTATTCCACCGTTTAAAGAAGCTTCAAGCACTCCATGCAGTTGTGGTTTCAGAAGCATTTAGTTTTAAGAATTAATATGGTAATCTTCATTTAAGGTTTTTCCAAAATGAATGGTCACTTTTCTTATATACAGCATGATTTCAACATTAAACAGATGCACTACTCCAGAGTGTTACAGTGAAAATTTCTTACCTGCACAGTATCATAAATGAAGAAATAGTCTATTGCTTTGCAATATGAATTTTATACTCACTAAACTGGCACCACAGACACTTCACTTCTAACGAAAATTCACAGTGGAGGTTATGATTTTAATTTACCCTCAAGCCTTTTAACTTCATCTCAACAACCATCTGTTAGTATATTTATAGGAAAAATGGAGAGAGAAGGACAGAGGTTTAAAGTTCTTCAGCAGTGCAGATGCTGCTTTTGATATCAGACACAGTCTGGAAATGGACATTAGCATTTCCAAACGAGACAACACATCGTGATAGAGCTTTCATACCTCCCAGAATTGCCACAAATCAAAGAGTAAAAAAAGCTTCTGTATAACTGCTCTGAAGGCATACAATCAAGCAACACGTCACCGTGGAACACATGCAGCGAATAGTTGAAAACTCTAGATACAGTAAGAAACTTTAGTACTTTTTCTCTTCAAAGCCTGGTAAACCTCCATCCAGGTGAAAGGCTCTAATGATACTTAAACACAAACCTAATTCAACATATGTAACTGGCTTTAGGATACATTTAGGTTGTCAGTTTGTTGTTTGGTTTTTTTGTTTTTTGTTTTGGGGTTTGTTTTTTTTTTTTGTTAAAAAAAGCTTTTACAGATTTGCAACAGAAGAATGTGCCTGTGGCAGGCTACAAAATCTGAACATTCATGTTATTAGAAAACTATAAACCATACTGAACAGTCAGGTTAACCTTGCTCAGCATCTTTTTTTTTTTTTTTGCATTTAAGACTGAACAGGTGATAAACACTGCTCGTTAAGCTGCAATTTTTGATGCAGGCCTGCAGATTCCTTTTCTGGATCTTGCCCTTCAATCCAAACAAGAACAAACATACATGACAGCACCACAAGGAGTGGGTGAAACTAACAGCACCATCCTATCCTGTTCACTTACAGCCCTAGTACTCTCTTTTTAAGCTCTCTGCCTCAAGAGTTTTAACTAAAGAACTCCATCTGAGCATCATTTTGAAGACACTGTAATCAGCCAGTAGTTTTCTAATTGCTAAGGAGAGTTCAATGAAAATCTTTACGTACAAGCAGCAGCTTAGACTGATTATGTAGAACAGAAAAAAATATGGCACAAGGGTCTGGAGTCAGTCAAATGAAAAGCTGTTGGGGGGATTTCTTAGATTTTATGTTTCCTGCATTGATATTCAAGATGTGCAGCTGTACTTACCATTGCTGCCAGGCAAGAAGGATAAGCAGACATCCATAACAAATCCATTTCCAAACTGCAGAATTTCAATGCATTTAGCTGGAAAGCAAGAACAGACAGTGTTGATCTCGTTCATCATAAGTATTACAGTTACACTGTCATTTCCTACTACACTATGTAGTTAAATTTTCCCATTCAGTTTTATTTTAAGGAGTTAAAAAACTTCTACTTTTTTTCAGAAGCCTAAATAATGTTATATTCTGTGGGGCCACAGAAATTCATCCAGAGTTAGCTGAGTTTGAAGACAAGTCACTATTCTCCACTGAGTATTAAAGTTGTACAGCTTCACCGTGGTAACACATCAGAAGCAATAAATATTGCAAATTATATCCTGTGGCAACAGCATTCACTACACAGGAAGCTAAAATTGAACGCATTTGCTAGAAGAGCAAATAGACAGATAAGCAAAAACCTGCAAACACCCCCGAGATCCTAGAAGCAGTTAAACTGATAAGCCATCAAGACCAGAGTAACCAACAGGATAGCAGAAAAAACTCTCTACAGAAGCAGAATTGGTCTTTCCATCACTGGAACGCACAACAGCAAGACAAAAACAAAATGCCAGGACTTCATGGTGTTCTTTGGAAGCATGAGAAATGCCTTCCAGAACATGGGACTGAAGATTGGCAACTTCAACCTCTCATGTAGGCAGCGCAATGTGAAATCCTCAAGTACACCAGATAAGGAAGAAAGTAGCTCGAGAGATGCAGTCAGTAGAACTAGATTTAAAGTGTTATTTGCTAATTGAGATTATCCACCCCACTTATTTCTTATGTATTTCAACGAGCTGTTCTCCCACGTGTCCATGCAAAGGCCTACTTCACCAGAATGTCAAGATCTTATTATCCCAAACTTCATTGGACTCGAGTCAATTGTAACAAACAAGTGACTACTTTAACCTCACCTTTCTAATGACATCATTAATCATTTTACTAAGTAATTTTACTTCACACACACATACAGCTAGTCTGCCCCCACGTTACCAGGCAAAACAATGGTTTAGATTACCAGATTCTGAATATTAAAAAGAAACAAGTAAATTCAGCCAGCACATCACTGATGAAAAACAAAGATAAACCATTCTGCAGAACAAATCTGACTCAAAGCTGTTAAACTAGTAAAACCCTCAGCTTTCAAAGAGTAATACAATAGTTTGATGTACCAAAGTCTAAAGATAAATCAATGTAGTTGCATTAAAAGATGTTAGTATTTAGCCAAGTATTTCAATGAATAAGCATTCATCATTTTTATTAAGCCAGAATGTTGTCCCTAATGTTAAAAAAAAGTTACCTTCTGGACCATGCCGAGACCAGATTCTCACAGTAGAGTCAGAAGCTGCAGAAGCTATCAGCAGGTTTAAGTCAGGTTCATCTGATTGGTAGACAGCATCCACAGCACAAACAGCTTCAGCATGGCCTTCAAAAGGAATGCTTTTCACAAGCTGAACACATCAGAAAGTTTTACAAAGTTTTAAATTCCAGTAACTTACCTAAGAACTTTTAAAGCCATTTTAAGAAATAAAATAATTTAATACTGAAAATGAGTTGTATACCTGTGATGCCAAAGCATCTGCCAAGCTATGCTTTAGCTATAGCATATCCCAGAAACACAAAGAGAAGGGATACAGCAGTAATGACTTGATAAGATTTTGTTGAAAGCTGAACAGAATTAAAAGTTCCTGCGTACACTGTACAAACCTCATCATCCCTTTTGGAAAGCTGGAAATAGTACAGAAGTTAGGAAAAGCAATTTTCCTTCCTTTTTCTCCTTCTTTTGCCCCTCACCCTAAGGAATATCTCATAAAAGTTTGGAGAACTTTAGTGAAGGAGACAGAGCAGAGAACACAATGGAATACGTAGCAGCTACAGCAGATCTAGCATCAGTGTTTAGTGTGTTCTCACAAATCAAAACAGCTTTCTACTCCTTCAAAATACCAATGTGAAAAACAAAAACTCTAAATTTGGACTTAAGTACCTACTTTCTTAATGAATCAATACAGGTGATTCACTTTGTAATCTGTTCCTCATAAACACAAAGACCAAAACGAGAAGCCTTTAATTCTGAGACCAGAAGCTGTCCAGCATTTATTCAAATTTTGTCATAAATGCATTTGACATCTCTTTGCAAACTATAACGTGATAGGCCCTGGTAAGAATTTTTGACTGATCCGATATACAACTCTGCCTGTTTTTAAGAATTTACACTAGTCTAGAAGTGTCATTAAAATGTGCACATTAGGCACATTCTTTTTCAAAGACTGCCATAAGGCTGTGCACCTCATCAGCAGAAGTTAATAAAGAAATCTGTAAAGTATTTTAAATAAATATGTAAACAGTTACAATAGAACAAGATGAGAAATTATTTGTTTCTGAGAACATTCCTCCATCAAACACCCCTGATAACAAGTACTCTTGGTGCACTTCCCCCTAGTATGGATTCTCATGCATTTTGAAGATACCAAGTCTAATCCAGTTTGATACAGCCTATGAGATGAGTTATCCACATAGCCATTCACAAACCAACACCTAATATGTAAGATTTTAAAAGACAGATGAAAAAGGTATTCTAATTTGTTATCTAAATTTCAGTTCATTCTGAAGTCTCTTTTAAACCATACTCCATATTTTGCTTTACATTTTTACAGTATGAGTTATGAATTAACATGTCTCCTTAATATTCTCATTTTCGCTGACAAAACTCAATTGTTGCACAGATTTTTGTGTTCTTATTTTTTTTGGGGGGGAGGTGTTTATTTTGGTGGTGTTTTTTAATACCTACCCCAACTTGTGTATCATTGTGGTAAGACAACCTATACACAATCACTACACTGTTACACAGATTGACTGGAAATCACTAGAAGTGAATTTAAAGAAATAAGGAAGAAGCATACAGAAAAACAAACCTCATAGTTTGCAGATTTTTAAGGCAGCTTAAAGAAAAGTCATCATAAAGCTGATGACTCAAGAACGTACAAACAGCATATTTTAGACATGGCTAGACAAACCCACCTGATGACCGCTTAGTTAATTTTTTAATGAAGGCTGATTTGAAAGAAATAAGTTACCAAAAAAGAAGAAAAAATGTTTAAATTAGAACACAGCGTGACAGAATATCAACTACTTGAAGGAGACACAAGCAGGGTTCAATGGTCAAGATAAAACAAAGAGTCAATAAGATGAATAAGAATGAATGAATATGAATGAGAAATGAATAAGAATCAATGAGAACAAGAATGAATAATAAATCAATGAATAAGAAATACAGGCAAAACAGATAATTTGTGGTATGCAAGAAAGTGGTGGGGAAGAAGTTTTAAAAAGAGGTTATTCCTGCTTACCTGATTATTCCACATTCCTGTTCTGTGCCATTCCCAAAGAATGAGTTTTTTATCAGATCCACCGGAAATTAACTCTGTTTCAGAAGCTAAAAGTACATTTTGGTAAGTTCTTTGAACACTTACTTTATAACAACAGTCAACAACATAAGCAATTACATTGGTTACTACTCACAAAATATCATCTATCAACTGTAAGCAAAGTATCCGTCAAAATAAAGTATGGCTAATATGAGTGGCACTGTGCAAAACAGCTTAAGAGCAAATTTATTCTCTAAGACAACAGAAAAAGTCACAGAAAATTTAGAGTTCTGTACAAATGTAATGAGTATACCTTTCCAAAAGATTCTCAAATCCAAGAGTGTAATTTAATATTTTCTTTTTTTGTTTGGTCTTTTTGGAGCAATAAAGCAAGAGAAATCTAACCCAATGGAATTCAAAGCTTCACATGAAAATTTAATTCCTAAGTTCCCTGAAAACAATTTATTTTAATCAGTTTTCAGAAGAACACATTTTAGTGCAACCAGCTGAAAGGATGGTAGTTTATATCACTATTAAAGAGGGATATTTTCATCTCAGTAATTTCCCCCCAAAAAAGCAACCGGCATATTACCTTAACAGTCTAATCAACAGCCCCATTTCTCTTTGTCACAGAATTTCTAGAAATTCCCAAGATACATCCGTTTGAAAAGTCTGCACTAAGTGAGTTTAAAGCCTGGAATTACTACCAAGCAAACACCTCATAAGAGTCTCAAACATTTTTATCTTAAAGGATTATTTTTTCGGGGATATGACCTCTATGCAACTCACGGTTTTATAGTATGAGATTTCTTAAAAGGCACTGCAAATCAGTTTACAAAGCCAAAACACGCAAAACTCCAACCCCTGACAAAGAGCCCAGTCGCAGCCCAAACATCACAGCCGGCGATCTGTCAGAGCCACCGCAGCCCCAGGCAAAACAGCCGCCCGGACTGCCCTTGGCTGCGGGGCCCGGAGAAGACAGCCCGGCCGGATCCCCTCGCTTACGGGACCGCTCACCTGAGTTTGGCGGCTCAGATTCCTGCCGAGCCACCTGCTAAAATCACTGCTGGGAAGCCGGGCTTAGGGCGAGAGGATGCGCTGGAAGCGCTGCAGCTCCCTTTTCCCTTCAGCTCCTCATAGTTTAGACCGCAGCCCTTCTGCTGCCAACTCCCCCCCCGCCTCACCTCCTCAGCGAGGGAGAGGGCAGCACCGCCCGCTGCCCCGAGGGGACGCGGCCCCGGCCCCCCCGCCGAGGGGACAGGGAGAGAGGGAGAAAGGCCGCGCTACTCACCGCCGTCCCGCCGCCGGACCCAGCGCACGCAGTTCACCCTGCCGGCGTGGCCGCGGAGGGCGGCGGCCACCCGCCTCGCCTGCAGGAGAGGGAGAAAGCACACAGCGTGAGGCCGCGCTGCTGGCCCCGGCCCCGGCCCCGGCCCACAGCGCGTCAGCTCACCGCCGGCTCGTAGAGGCCGACGTCGCGACAGCTGCCGAAGGCGAGAAACC
>VZSZ01009346.1:865841-916575 GCA_013398815.1 Ibidorhyncha struthersii | reverse complement strand
CACTGCCAAAACCACCACTAAGCCATGTCCCTCAGCACCACGTCTACCCGTCCCCTCCAGGAATGGCAATTCCACCACTGCCCTGGGCAGCCTGCTCCAATGCTTCACAACCCTTCCTGTGAAGAAATTTTTCCAAACGTCACTGAGTTGAGGCTGTGTTTAACGTTGCAGTTCACTATGATGTCCTGGAATAACTGTCGCAGAAATCATGGTGCTGCACGAAAAGCAGCATGGCCAGCAGGTCAAGGGAGGTGATTCTGCCCCTCTGCTCTGCTCTGGTGAGACCCCACCCGGAGTACTGTGTCCAGCTCTGGGGGCCCCAGTACAAGAAAGACATGGACCTGTTGGAGCGGGTCCAGAGGAGGGCCACAAAGATGATCACAGGGCTGGAGCACCTCTCCTATGAAGACAGGCTGAGAGAGTTGGGGTTGTTCAGCATGGAGAAGAGAAGGCCCTCCAGACCTTAAAGGGGACCTGCAAGAAAGCTGGAGAAGGACTTTTTACAAGGGCATGTAGTGATAGGATGAGGGAGAATGGCTTAAAACTGGAAGAGGGTAAATTTAGATTAGTTACCAGGAAGAAATTTTTCACTGTGAGGGTGGTGAGGCACTGGCACAGGTTGCCCAGGGAAGTTGGGAAGGCCCCATCCCTGGAAATGTTCAAGGCCAGGCTGGATGGGGCTTTGAGCAACCTGGTCTGGTGGGAGGTGTTCCTGGTCATGGCAGTGGGGTTGGAACCAGATGGTCTTTAAGGTGCCCTCCAACCCAAACCATTCTATGATTCAATGAAAATTTGCAACTGAACAATGATGAGGGCCCCACTGGGGTGATCTGAACATGTTTGAGCACCTGTGTTTTTCAAGGCAAAAGATGAGATCATAGCAGATTAGAGAATTCCATCTGTTACATTTTTCATGTTTTGATTTATTCATATATTTATAGCCTTCCCTGCCCAAGGAATTAAATCAAGTAAGATAAATACTGCCATAGTATTCTAGTTTTACTTGCATGGTCACTGGCCTAAAGAAATGGGATCATTAGAGGGTATTACACTATATGGATGTGTCATTAATTGTTTCAGGGAACACTTTGGACCCTAAACCACTCCTGCCTGGCCTTTACCTCCCTGTGTGCCTCCGTGTCCATGAGTACTGGCTGTCGGCGGCAGCGCTGTAACCTGACACAAAAACACTGCAGCTGGGCACGGCTTTTCCAGTGGGTATGAGAGGAAGGAAGTTGTGCCTGATCACATACATGATACAGCCAGAAACGTTAGCTGCTAAGGGAACAAATGACTCCTTGCACAAAAATGCACGGATCCAGCCATCAAAGCACGCTTTAACGGAGGAGTGCTGTGCCGGAGGATGGTTGCACAGTGGCCAGGTTGCACAGCAACCCCCTTCTCATGGTGCCCTGCCAGGGTCGGAGTCGGGGTTCTGGCAGGAGAAAGTCGGGCTCTGCCAAAAAGCTGGGGCATGTTGTGGGAGTTGCGTTTGTTGCTGTGGGAACGAAGCTGGCTCTGACTGTGATTGTGGGCAAAGTGTAGGCTTTTCTAAGACAGATTTGGGTGGGGGATTCCCCTGTTTACTCATCAGATAGATAACCTGCTGCTGCTCGCGTCTTGTCAACAGGAGGGCCCTGGGCGCTGCTTGTGTCAGAGAGATGTGCAGGTGTGCACCATGCCTGAGGGTGTGAGGGCACTCTGGCCCCACAATGCAGGGTCCTCACAGCCTTAGGCCACCACCTCAGGGATGGTGCTTTGCCAGGCAACTTCAGGGAGCACATTGCGGGGGGCTGCTGGCACCAGGTATTTGCCTCCTTTTGTCACTGTCACACCTGTGCCATCCTGACATCTCCCAACAGCGAGAGAACTGGGATAAATCAACATGGAATATGGGCTTGAAAGTGCCATGGGGAATGCTGTAACAGCACCATGGTGGTACGGCCAAAAAGCATGTGAAGCTGGGTCTGTATCTGGACAGATCAGTCTGGACGAGCCTAGTTTCTTACTTTTCATAGTATTACGTCTCACCAAGTCCTCATTCACATGGGATGCTGGGCCTTTGTTCTAACACAAGAAAGATTTTTGTGAGTTCTGATGTTACAGGATCTTCTCTTATGTCTGAAAACTGAAATATCTGGAGGATAGTGTATGAGAAATTTAGAATATCAGAAAATTATAACAAAATCAGTACTCCTTTTAGGATCACATACATTATAAGGAATTAATGGTGGTGGTCAGTGATGTTCCAAGGATGGAGAAGGACATACTCTGGGCTAGTCACCAACTGCCAGTCTTCATTCATGGCTAGTGTCCTTACTGAATTCAGGTCTCTTCTTGCTGTTTTCCTTCATCTTCCCAGAAAATAACTTCCTCACTTTTCAGAAATATATGTTAAAATAATCTTAGTCATTTTTCCCTCTTTGGTGTAATTTTTGAGGCACAGGAAGAACTCAATTCACTCAACATCCGAAAAGGTTGTGATGGTGGCTAGGCACACTTCAGAAGTCACTCTGTAGCCTTGTTCACATCTTTTACATGTCCCAGTTTGATTCTGCCAGTGGAATTACATCAACAAATTCCCATAAGGGAGATACTAGTCATACTCACAAAAGTTTTCTTTAGCTTAAAATAAATTCACCAGTTAGATATGGGAATAACGTCTCTCACTCCGATAGCAAAACAGTCATTTTGATGCTAAACTCATGTCTACAAGTCAGGTTTTTCAGGCAGAGGTGGCTTAGAGCGATCTTCATGTGCTCCCTACTCAACTCAGTTATGCCTGCGGGCTTTTAGACAGAGACTGAGAAAATACAACACCAGGCAAAAAATTAGAAATACTATTTAATATATTTATCTAGTTATGTATAAACAATGATATGAAAAATATAATAAAGTTGCAAACATGTTTTCACTTCCTGCAGAATGTTTCCAACCAAGTGTACAGCATATTTAGCCTCATCTTCTTTTCTGGTTTTATGAGGAAAATACAGTGTTGGATATATATTGCACGTATTGTTAATTGAATGCATGTTGAGAAGAAATATGGTCTTTGGTAGATTAAATCGAAGTTTTATGCTTTCCTTTATTGGGTGGGGTCTTGATGGTGTGAAGGAATATGTATTATTAGACACGAGTCATTCTGAATGATGTTATGAAAAGGAACAATCATATGTTAGGTTTAAAGTTTAATTATATGCAGTCCAATTCTACAGAATAATGTTTAAAAGTTATTAAATTAGCAAAGCCAAGTACTCAGAGGTTGGGGGCCTTGTTCTTCTTGTAGTCATTGAACTTAGCCTATCTTTATTTGTCTTCATTGTATACATGCCTTACGAAGTAATCATTAATGAAGTTACTTCATACTCAAATTACTGCCTGCTATTTTTACTGTAGGTTGCTTGCCTCCAATAGCAACCTGAATGAATAGTGCCTGGTGAATGAGGCAGCTATTCAGTATTTCAGTTTCTTCTCATTAGTTTTATCGTGGCACTAGGCCGAATTTGCTGTACAGTATTCTTAGCACAGAATTATACTTCTCCTCATAGCCTTTTTTTTTTTTGACTTCTACTGCCACAGTACCTGAATGTCTCAGAAAAATGTATGAGTTATATTCTTCTTTATAATATCACTGTTAGGAAGAGGGGTATTATTATATTCATTTTCTGGGTGACAATTTCCTCCTAGGACCAGAATTCATAACAATTCATAACATAGTTCTTCAGTGTTGAAGTGCCCAGTGCGGAAGATGCAGAACGACATTCAGGAGAGGGGCTAACCACTCACAGCACCCATTGCCTCCAGTTGGGATTGCGAGCATTTAAAACTTTTGGCAATTGGATTCCAGCATGGGGACACTCCTGATTGCTTCTGCGGGGCCAGGATTTCACCTGAGGGATCAGAGCTGGAGCACTGAGAAAATAAACAATAGTGACCAAAACCATAAAGACGAGTTTAAATTATTTGCCAGCTTTGCGGAGGTTACCCGTACAACAGCTAGGAACAACTCCATTGCCTTCAGCATCTTCAGTACAAATCCAGCCTCTACCTTTTTGCCAGCTGTGGGATCTGCTTCAGAAAGTGTTTCGATGCATGAGGAATACTCATGAGTTTGCTGGGATTTCTTTCCCTTGAGGCTGCATCTACAAGTACACTACCAGCAGGGATGACCAAGGACAAGTGTCATTCCTAAAGTTACTGACTGACTGGGTCCATTAAGATTCAGTGTCTGACTGGTTTTTAACTGCCACTGGTTGATTCTGGAACTGTTGGTCCCATGTTCAATGAAACTTAAGATTTCCAGTGTATCTTGAGCATACCATAAGCCAGTGGCATCCTTTTCAAATACATTTCTCAAGATAAAAAATCAGATATTGTTACTTGAATAGATTTAATTCAAAATGTTTAGAATAAGTTTTTAGAGACAATTTCTCCTTTAATTCATCTCAGAAGACTGAAAGTTGAATGATGCTGGTGAAAAAAGCTGAACTGAACTAATTTTAACTGTAGCTATTTCCATTTTTCTTAAAGGCTGTATTTTAAGTATTCAGTGAATGGATTATGTTCCCACTGCCTAAGTGGATTTCTGATTTTCCAAAGAAAAAATAAACTAATCATTTATAAACACCACCAAAATTAGCTCTCCAAACAATGACCATAATTGCTGATTGAAAAAAATTCCACAGAAAATCTCTACGATTTTCTTTCTTTTTTTTTTTTTTTTTTTTAAAGAAAGACCTAATGCAAACATGACCTAGAAAATTGCTTCGGAAAAAAAAAAAAGAAAGAAAAAGGATGAAACAGCTTGTCACATAATCAAGCTGATTATGCATTATGTTTTTGAAGCAGAAGCTTTAAAAGAACACATAATAGGCATGCATTCCAGAGGGCGTACATGCACGCGTGCGTGTGCACACACACACAAGCATACTCAGAAATGAAATCTTGAATAGTTGAAATCATATTTTACACTTAAATTCTGTATTAGCAGAGGTTCTAGCAGTTCTTGTATGGCTTGGACAGGATATTGTTTCACACTATAGAAGAACATCTCACAAAAACAAAAAATAAATTCTGTAATGTTTTCCTGACACATCTTTTCGTGCTCATTTAAAAATAAATGCATTTAATTAATATCAATGGGTACTTTTATTTGTACACACACATATGTATTTGCATGAAACCACATCCACTATATACATATATTTATAATGGGTTTGATCTTGAAGCATTGTTGCACAAGTTATACGATATTTAGTAATTTCCAGAAGGATAAGCCTGACCCAAAGCCTTCAGCGGTCAAAGAGATTCCCAGCATTTGATGAGGCTTTGAATCAGGGGTCCGGTTACTGACACTAGAGGCTGGCAGCCTCTTTAATCTGTGTGGTAATGTCACTCTTTCCTGCTGCTTGTCAGTCTTACACCTGGTAACTTGGTGAGCACAGGTATGAAAAGTAATAACCTTCTAGCCTGCCAGACTGGAGTGGTCAGGGATTTCAGTCAGAAGGAAATACAAACAGCATTATAGGTTTGTATGAGAAAATCCCCATTCCCAGTGCTAAGTGCACAAAGACAAACATCTGCTGAGTCTCAGGACTGCAGGGGAAAGGGCAATAGGGCACAGGGCATCCAATGCTCGTACAGCAGTCTGCTCATGTTGGGTAAAACTTTGTTTCCCAGGAAAAGTAATGAAAAACTCTAATTTCTGTTAAGATACAGTTTACTTTTTTAAAATTACCTTTTTTGTGTGTGTGTGAATATTGGTGTACAAAGTTTCTGCAGTAGATGACAATTTATTTGGAGAAATTACTGAACTGCTTTATCACCCTTTATAGATGAGGTTGTAAGAAAGGCTTGAGCCTGTCCCACCGCAGTGGCCATGAAGTGGCCTGTGCCATTCACGTCAGAGTTGGCCTCGCAGGTGCCTGGTATTATTTTTCCCCTCTGTCGCCTCCGGCGTCTGTCCAGGCTGTGTCCCTGTGTCCCACAGACTGGATAGATGCCATGGGCAACAAAGGGGAAATACTATTTTGAAGGGTGAAAAAAGTAGTTTCTGTTTAATATCTCTCAGCTTAAATAAGCAGTTCAGAAGCAGACTTCATACCACGCTAGCATGTAGAAAACATTGTTAAAAAGAAAGGTGTTTCTTACAGAGATGTAAGGCTAATAATAGTTGACGGGGAAGACATTTAGAAGAGAAAAATATTGTGAATGTGAGGAAAAAAAATCCCAATGATAAAGTATACCAGGTAGAGGGAATTGCACTGAACAGGAATTTTTGATACATCTTCAGATTTAACATAGTGAGTTCTACTTTGCACCTAAAGCTGGAATTCACCCTCCCTCTTATGCATAATACTTTTAAAAACCATACTCTTTGGACATTGAGTAAATATTTTGATAACTAAAATAATAAGACATCCGTCAATAAATTCCATATCTATGTTGTTCTTTTTATTATGCAAAGTTACTTTATTTATGAGATGACACAGATACTTTTCACATATGAAAATATAGAGCTAAAGCAACCAAAAGAACTAAATAACAAACAGCCACATGATAGATCCCAAAATATCAGAAATAATCATTAAACAAAGATCTATTTCATTGCTTTACCATTCTTGCTTCCTACCTCCTAAATGGAGAATGCCACAAGTTATTCTTCTCATTCTCTTACCACCATATGAGGTGAAACCTGCCTGGTTTGTTGAAGTAACTGTTGAAGAGGTGAAGAGAAATGTTAACACCAAGATCCAAATCACCAAAGTGACTTAGGATCCCAATTTCTATTCAATTGCCTGAATACTTCTGACAATCCATGCCTACATCGTTCAGCTTAATCTGTAAGTGACATAGTTAATTTGACTCACTGGATGAAATAGAAAAAATGAAAATGAGTTTGCATTGGGAAAACACCATGAAATCACGAAAATATGCAAGAATGTTTTACAGAAACAGCAAAACCGGCATCAGTTTAATCATTTGGACAATCACAGTGTAATCACACATAACTCAAGTTTCCAAGCACCCGAGTTTTAACTCTTGCGTGCTAATGCATTTTGAGGCAAGTTATATGTTTCATTTTTCTTTATATTTCCAGTCACAAATATAACCATTCAAAGAAGTAAAATACTGAAGCAGAGATGTCCAGAGACTGAGGGCAAAAGCAGTTTCTGCGCTAGTGAGCCTTGCAGGACAAGCGGCAAATAGCTTTGTATGAAAGAAGCAAGCAGAAGGGGCATGTACCTAAAAGCCTGCCGTGCACGCTAAAATTCACTTGTGAGAAGCAAACTTCCGCACAGTCAACAGTAATAATACTTAGAGAGTAGATGTTTACCTTTCATGCTGCATTAACTGTCAAAAAGCTAAAACTTACACAAGGCTTGACTGAATTTTTACCTCATTTTGAGCACATGAAAAAATGTCTTTTCGCCAAGGAATACTGACAAGATAAATTGCAATATTCCTCATTGTTCCTTCCCCAGTTCTCACATTTCTTCCATCCAAAAAGCCCGTCATCCATGTAATCAGCAACAGCAATACTTTTATTTTGTTTCAGAACATATTCTACAGATGAAGAAAACTTCATCCACCCACTCTATTCCAGTCTCTTCTCTCTTGAAGCTGCAGGGTCTCAGAGAAGATCCAGTCCCCCTCTTTCTCATCATCTCTGATACTGCGCAGTCTGCTGACCTCATGCAGGTTCTTAACTTGGTGACACAGATCCTGAATAAGCACATATCTCCTACGGGCTGGAAGACTGTCACCCGATGCCCCAGCCTCTGCAAGAGGCCCTAGGCATTCCCTACAGCCCAAGACAGGGAGAGCTGCATCCTCCTTCTGGAGCTCTGTCTGGGCCAAGGCCTCTGACCGTGCTTGATCAGGGAGGTTGGACCAGATAACCTCCAGAGGTCCCTTCCAAACTCAGCCGTGCTATGATTCTCCTAGCAGTGCCTGCTGGGGAACATGCCCCGCAGTACATCACTACCATTGCTGAGGACATGGATGCTGTTCAGAGCAGAGTCACTGTGTTCCCTTCTGCAGAAACTGCTGCACAAACTGCCGCACCTGTTTGCTGCCTGTCACCTCCTTTATGAAATGTTTTCCTGATTGTGTGATTTTATCCTTTCAGTAGCCCTTCTTTTGATAGCAGGAGTTGGACCAGGCAGCTTTTCAAAGCCTAAACTGTTGCATGATTCTCATAGTGGCTCTAACAGCTGATTCCATTTTCTAGAGCCATTGAATTCTGAGTCTGTTCAGCTCTGCTACTCCATCTTCTCCCTACAGATATCTCTCTCTATTCCCAGTCTGTCTTTACCTTCTACAACCTTTTTTCCTTCCCTTCTTGTCTCCTTTTTCTCTCTTCTATTCCCTTCCCTGTTGCCCTAACCTCCACACTGGGTGCCTTGCAGAAGACATTGTATTTGAGGAGGTAGCAACCCTGAATATGCCTGCTCTAACGGGACTTGTACATAGGCTTGAGCAGCCCGTTCATTAGCGTGAGCAGCTGCTGGTGGGTGCTAGGATGGAGATAACCTTCCAGCCTGGCGGGAGATTGTCTGTTACCCAGACAGCCTACTCAGATAGTCTGCAACTTATAATACTATCGAGAAAAATAGACTGTGTGTGGATCAAGGGGTGGAGCGCAGTGCTCATGCCCAGGAGAGGACTGCCCATCCCTCGCTGTTATCCCAAGCAGGCACGGGGCTGCTGGGCTGCTCACCATTGGGAGCCTCAGCTTGCGCTGGGCTGCACAGGTCCTCTGGCCGCAGGGTCACCTCGGCTGCTTCATGTTCACACCGTACTGGCAATTTCGCCTCCTGCATGGCCTTGCCTTTATCTAACCATGCAGCAAGAAGTTTTTGTGTGAATGCCCTTTAGGAATAGAGTTGTTTTCTTGTGAGGAAATCCTATAGTAGCTCAAATGATCAAAAGGGGGAAAGTGTCTCTCCATGGACAGGATCTGCTCTGCGCAGCATCGCTTGGGAAAATCCATCTGGGCTCCATCTGATGCTGCATGAACATGGGGTGCCCAGCACCTGAAGGGGTGTAAGATGTACTCATTATCTATAGAATCATATAATTCTATATTCTATATTCCTCTTTTTGTCCTGTCTTACAAAACGTACTCTTTTGTTAAGCCATTTTTTGCTGGGCCTTTCTTGTTGAGATCCATACAAGCCCTGCTCCGTCCCTTTCCCCCCTCACCTCACCCCCTCCCAGGTGCAGAACAGCCTCCTCTGCCTTTCCCAGCCCTGGTGCCAGCTGCTGTAACTCTGTTCCCTCGGCCCATCGCCCCTCCTAGCACCCTTAGCTCACTTCCCACCTCACAGTCCCCAAGAACCAGCCTGTAGAAAGACTTTGAGATGCTGGTGAGACGGCATAGAGTCCAAGTAGCAGGGGCTGAAAGACTCTGTCACCCACCTCACTGCGTGTGCACTGCATTTACATTTCTCAAACTGTAGCATGTTCCCTAAATTGTGTAAATTATTTGTGTTTATACTACTAATAAAAAAGGAGTGCTGTAGAAGTTGACAGATCTGTGCTGAAGAGTTGCACAGATGCCTCATACAGAAACCAACTACACCGAGCCATGGAGCTGTGTATCATTCCCAGACTATTCACAGTACAGTACACGTGCTGGATAAATGCTACCAAATCACTCAAAAACTTATATCAAGCAGGCAAGAAAAAGGGCAGCTGCTGAGATGACTTCTACCCGCCCACTTTTCTGCTTCTTGTTTAGCACTTTGTGAGAATGGCTTTAAATTACTTTGTTTTCAATGGCCTTTTGCCTGTTTGTTTTGTTTTTTTTTTTCTGGTTGTCATTAGTCATTACCTGACTTTTGTTGGAAGCACTGAGGATCCAGAGAAGCCAGGACGTTTTGGTTCAGTTGTTTACATGAGGCTTGCGACAGATGGCAGAACTTTATTCTTAATGAGAAGTTTTTCCACGCCGGGTCTCTAGTGAGAGAGTGCTCCCCAAGCCTGCAGCGAACCCAAGGACACTGCGGTAGGACAACTTCAAGGTAGGCATCAGGAAAAAGCCGGAGCCCCGGGGTGGTCTGTAACAGTCTGCACACACCATGAGCTTAATAGATGGTGTTGTTTCCCAGAGCATAGTTCTACCTTTTGAACACCAGGGCGTAATAATAAGGATGGCAAAAAAAGGATGAAACTTTAGCCTGGAGGAAAAGTGAAAAAGAAGCTGGCACATTCATGTTGGAGCCAAAAAACAAATCGTGTTATTTATTTGGACTTTATTACAGCCTGCCTCCAACTGCATCAAACATTAGTCATCTTTATAGAGACTTTAGTAGAAGGAATGACTAACTTAATTATAATAAACCCAACATCCTTACTTTATAATACAGTACAAAAACAACTAAAATATTAGCAAGTAAGCTCTAAAACCATAGAGTTAGCTTCTGGTCATATTTGAATGATATAATCTGTAATAATTCCGTCATGCTCAGGTATATTTTCCGGATGTATACCAATAAAATTGTTAGCGCAGCCTTTTCCAAATTCTCCCTTTAAAAGGCATCAATGTGAATAAAAAATTATGGCATGAGGTGGGGATTAGCTTTAGGATACATAAGAGCCATTATGATTTCTGTCTTGTGTGTTTGTCACTTTCTGTATCAAAATTTATATCTAAAAGTTATTTTCTGATCCCCTTTCAAATATGTAACATCTGTTAGGAAGTAAATACAGATTTTCTTGTACTGTATGAAAGATGTTGATGTTCTAGAAATGCTAAGAAAATGTTTAAAACATTATATTTTTTTTAAACATGATCCTTTTTTTCCTGAAATCTGTGAAGAGAATATGTTTTCCTTCTTGCTATTCCATCACATACAGGAAAATTTTATTTTTCTTTATTTATCAATTCATGAGTTAGAGAATTTCTAAAATAAATCTAATATCTCTCTAGATATGCAACAGGAGTTGTCCCAGGCTGATATAAATTGTTATACTTCTATTGGAGCAACTCTTTGATTGTTTGCATCTTCTGAGGGTTTGCTTCTGGACTGTGAGAAAGAAAGTGGCGTTTTATTCTTCTCTGTAGTAAGTGTTCGATATGCCCAGTATATTATGACATAAATCAATTTTGCTATCTTGTTGTAGTCCTATTATGTTATAAAAATCTTCTTCTGAGTGTTGGAAATTTGATTTGTCTTTTTCAGTGCTGCAGTTTAAAAACAAATGCAATAAATTTTATGTGGGCATTCATGAAATTGAAAAAAAGGATTGGAGGCCTCTTGAGCAGTATTTTTCCTTTCTGTTGTTTTTTTTTTGGCTTTGCTTTTATGGCATAAAACCAGGACCTACCTTCCCTATTTTATCAGAGATAATTGCATCCAAATCTTTCCAGATAATGAAAATAACTCATCTTCATGTATCTTTGTAAAATACCTTTTTTTTCTATTTTCTGCATCACTATTATTCTGCATATTGTTATTTCCATTTGTACAGAACTAGTCTTTTTTCCAAAAGAGATCATTAGATGCAATTTGACAATATGGTGGAAGAAGCTTTAATAAATAAAGTATTACTAATGGGCATTTCACCATTATTTCACATCACTGTTCACTTCCAAGTGAAAACACCAACCTACATTTTTAAGGAAGTTACTTGTATGAACAGCCTATTGTTTTGTTCAAATAAACAGCATAGGGTTAGCATTTGTCTTTTTGTCTGTATTTTCTCATATAGTAGTTCCCTTTCCTTTTTTTCCAGTTACTTGAAGTCCTACCTTGATTCTTAACAAGAACATTATCACATGAATATTTTACTTTTCAGTACATGGACATCCTTCTGGTTTTAGCTTGTATAGATTTTGGCCTTTCAAAGCTTTAGAAATTATGTTTGTGCCTAAGGGACTTAAATGTGTTAGCTGTTGTTTTGTTAGGTGATCTGCTTCATTCTGAGTGTGACTGAATTCTAAATAAGATCTGGTGGCAAACCAAATATTATATACTACTACAAAATATATTAACCTACAGGACTAAATAATATGGCGCTCATTTGGTATTTACGTCTGTAATAGCCATAAAAGGAGAATCACATTTTAATTCAAAAGTCCTCTTGAATGTTGGAGCCTGGGATAATCTGTTTTAGAGTTTACATTTTGTGATCACTCTATTGATTTATATCTCATTTGACAAGAACATATCTGATAAAGTGTCTTTTGAGGTATAGGACAGGAAGATAATAGAAAGTTAAAGTTTTCACAGTTTTGGAGCATGAAGTTGGGCTCCAAATCCAAGTTAAGCATCATGAAACAGAGGTGACCTACCTTGCAAAGGTGCTAATTCCCAGCCGGTGTGAACATGAGTTGTTTGCACTCATGTCATTATCCCACCGAAATCCTCATGTCTTTTTCTGTCTGCTCTCTGTTATACATGACATCGCTTCTCTGATCACACATTCTCTCACCTAGTTCTCTTCCCCCAGATTTTCTCTTCTCCTTAAACCCTGTCAAGAAAACTCTGTGTATACTTATAAATCATTTTAAATTCCGTACAGAATTTTAAAAGGCAAGACATTGAGTAAAACTTGACCATGACCTGTTGTTCATATTCTATTCTCCGAGACCCTCCATTTTTCCCATGGTATATTATTTCCCCTTCTTCTACCCTATTTAGACATTTACATTATTATGTTTCTGTAAAGAGATTCCTCAATTTGCCTTCTTCACAGACAATAATTTATTCTGGATGATGAAAGTTTTTTATGTCTGAGCACGTAATTGAATAAGACTTTGCCTGTATCAATGCATGACAATTGATCACCATCCTATAAATCTGGTTGAGTTTGGTCGTTTGCAGTTCTTCCCTTATGGAGTCAGTGGCAAGTTGGATGCCTACAGCTTTCTTAAAGGAAACTAAATATTGTATTTACCAAGAGAATAAAAGGTCATTGTAAAATATTTTTTAAAGGAGAAATACTCCATAGAACTGTCTGTGTTGCTTAATACCCTAACATCTCATGGTAGCAGCATTAATTAGATCTACCTTCCCCAGCTCCGACCAGTGAAGCTGGTTCCTCTTCTTGATTTTCTCTGAGGCCAACCTTTTCAACACATACAAGTTCTTCATGTTCCTTTTCCAATATTATACCTGTTGCTGAAATCTCTAACACTAAGTCCTGATTCTCCAGTTGTGGAGCCAGGGAAACATGTACTGACCCACCAGACAGAAGGTGATCTGAAGCCCAGTAACCGGAATGCAGCTTAAGATGGCGGGCTTTGCGCTGAATTTCTGAGCAACCACTTCTGTGCTGCCAGCTCTGCACTAGAGAGCCGCTGCCTGCAGCCCCGTTGCACAGTGGGTGGGTGCATTCTGTTATTTCCTAAATTGCTGCAGTCAAGTTTTGCCTGAGTATTTTGATCCATCCCCTCAACCCACAGAGTGAATATAATAACCAGGCAAGACACAACATTCATAAATGAGGATGCTTCTTATCTGTCAGAATCGTTATTATTTTCTGTACTGTTTTCTTTTTCAGCAGCCACATAATAAGTACACAAATTTTTCAGAACTGGCATCTTTTATCATGAGATGTTGTGATATTTCTACATTTAGTAAGCAATAGATTTCTTTCAAGGCAATACAGTTATGTTTTCCATTAAAGCATGATGTCATACCTTTGTTTCCATTCCCATCTCATGGACAGACATTGGAGGTGAAGAATATATATTGTATATTCATCCAGTTTGTATTCAACGGTCAGGTATTTGAGTACTACTCTTAGGCAGGGCCACTGTATCTCAGTGTGTATATAGCTTCTCACACATAACACAAATTGGCAGAAGTGCATCTATCTCTCAAAAGCATATCCATCTTTTCGGTGCCATTTGCTTTCAAGTAGTCATCGATTTCAGTCATTGATTCTACATCATTTAGGTAATACCTATGACCCTGATACTGTCCTCCACTTCTGAGCACTGTGATCAGTTTGATGTGTTTGAGCAAGTGCAAAGTGAGAGATACAATACTAGTCTTTGAGAAATATGATACTAGTCTTCACTACCTGGAAACCTGTTGCTCTAACATAGAGATGTTTTGGTTTCATTCCTGAGTCCAGCAAGTTTTTTTTACATTTATTGCTAACATCTCTAATAAAAAGCATTGTCCTTACACGAATCACTGTGGTGGCACTTAAAAAGTGCAGGTTTGGGGTTATTTTTGTTTGAGTATAGTTTGGTTTAAAACAAATTTGTTTTGTTTCGCTGAGCATCATTTAGAAAGGCCTGGAAGGAGCTAATAAAGATGCCAGAATGTGATGTGCTCTGAGCCCTGCATCTGCTGGCGCAGCCCCTGTGTAAGCTGCACTATATACGGGGTGCATGGTGGAAGCTGGGTAGCCTTCAGCATGGCTTTTACCGCAGTACCCTGAGGTTGTAACTTTGCTAATGACAAAACTTAAATTAATTTAGTCTCCAAAACAGAAGCTAAATCCTTTTGCCTTTTTCTTTTAAATGTAGGGCTGTCAGGAGTCCCGGGAACAGTCCTGGGTTTTGTCAGCTGTATAAAAGCAAATCACCCAACACTGTATGAGACGTTCTAGAAACTTTTCCGAGAGCTGCTTTTGTACGGTCTACACGGGCTGTCCTCAAGCCTCCCCCTGACAGGCTGGTCAAAGCCCTATATGAGTAATTTTCTTAAAGCTTGGCAAGTGGATCTCCTTATTTCTTCCCCTTGTTGAAAAGAGCTTCTGCCCGTTGGTTGCTTTTTACTGTGCTACGAAGGTGCACGTATTCTCTGCTAATGAAGTCTGATGATAGCCTTGCCGATCTTTGCCCCGCTCCTTGATTTTCTTCCCTGTTGTTCCACTGAGGATGATTTTCAAACCTTTTCAAGAAATTTTAATGAAAAAGAGTTTTTACGTGGATCATCCTACCTCCCACTCACAGCAATTATGATTTTCTCCCATTATTTGAGGCAAAAATATTTCTAAAGAGACATTACTTATGTGGAAAATTATTACTTGGAAAAAGGTTTCTTCTCCCACTACTATTTCACAGTTTATCAGGTAGGATCAAGCTAAAATGGCTAATCCTATATCCAGTTTGCAGTCTCTAAGCCACATCTAATAATCCTATTTTGAAGTCCAGCAGCAGACATAGGAGGGACTGGATGACTCAGAGGAATAAAAAAGTCTGGGTGAGTATCTGGAAACATTTTCTTGGTCAGTTTGTAAAAGATTAAACAGAGTTTTCCCCAGGAAAAAAAAAAAAAAAAGATTGGATGTGATACTGTGTAGAACAAAAATGTTGTAATAAAGCAGATAATAAGCAAAACGGCTTGAGAGTCCTCTCTGATGTTTCATCTCTATGGAAGGGTAATTAGGTATGTGCACAATTACAAAGCAAATGGCATGCATGATGTTTTTCTCTATCAATCAGGTTTGTTTTTCTGTTCTTCTAATTTGGCTTTAATTAATACTAACACAAATAGTTTTTTTTTTCTGAATATAAAGACAGATATATGCTGTATTAAAGTTTTAAATCACACCTGTGATGCACTTGGATAATTTCTATTAGTATCAGGGAGAATACTGCTTTTTGTTCCTGTGGGCAGGCGGAGCAAATGGTACCCAAGTATAACACCGATAGTCATGCTTCATTGCATGTGTGAAATTTAGCAGAGGGAATTAACAACTGAAACGAGCGCTCCCACATGAAGGATAATATTAAACAAATCAAGCTTTAAGTCCTGACCTTCCTACCCATAATTCCTGTCAGGAAGCTTTGAAGTCTGAAACTAAAAAGCCTATGAAGCTTGAAAACTGAAAACAGCATTTCACAGGTATTAGCATGATAATTAGGAGTCTGTTTTACACATCATTTTAATTTGAAAGTAAGTAATCAGAGTTTAGATGACACTTTGCTTAATTATATTGAGTGTTTGACATGAAAGTAAATTAATAGCAAATTGATTTCCACCATCTGCTACTATTAACACTGGGAAAACCAGAACTTCAAACACCATATCTTTATCCATTTTTAATATTATTATCTAAAATAGATGCTGCATCTTTGTAAGAAACAGCACAATGCACTTGATGGGAGAATAAAGCAGCCAAAACAGTTTTCTAGAGACACAGGAGAAAACTTTGGAGCAGAAGAGAGGCAGCGGGGTGTGTGGCTGGGATTGAGCCTGTAGCACCACCACTGCCCACTGCATGCAAGGCAAACGCAGTTTCCGAAGTGTCATGTGTGCCAGACTCTGGTCAGGAGTATTTTGGGTGCAACTATATGAGAAAGGGAGAGTCCCACTACAAACACTCAACCCTCTACACCATGGAGAGAATTTGAAACTAAGAGCACATGTGTTCAGGTTTGTCATTATTCCTTATTGTTCACCAGGGCCCTGCACATCGCAGCCTGAGATAACCCTCAAGTGTTAGCATCCCGCAGTTTAACAGATTCTGCCTTTGTTATTGTTGTGGATTGGTTGTGGTTTTTTAATCTCACAATGCAAATTCTTTGACAATTTAAATATAGGAACCATTATCACTCTAATATTTTTCTATGAGGAATACGTAATTGGAAATTACTTCCTCTCCTGAAGAGCACAGCTTTCTATATAAAGTATACAATTCATATCCAACAAAAAAGAATACAATGAGAATGAGTTACGGCAATGACGGGATTTTAAGTGTGAATGTCTATTTGCTTTCACAATACAATTTGAAAAAGCTGGACACAGTCTGGAATATTTCGAAGGCAAACACCATTCCCCGTCTAAAGCTGTTGTTGTTATGGGCTCTCTCACACAATGGGCACGCTTAGTTTAAAACTTAGGACTATGTTGCATCCAGTAAACACATGCTATTCCTGATAAAAGCTGGGACAGGCTGTGCTCACTTTGTTGAGGAGTGGCAGTTTTATAATATCCGCATTCCTATGTCTGTAATAGAGACCCATGATAAAGGTGGGTCAGGTGTGGTACTAGTTCACAGTAGCCATGGGGTAAAATGGAACTGCCATGTTACATTTCGTGAGATTAAGGTACTTTGAGAACACTTTTTCAAACAACGTGAACCCTCTAGCAACATAGTTCTCTTTTCTCATTTTTCTAAACAACATGCAGAATTTCTGTGCTTGCTGTCTGCTTTACACTGACTTTGTCTAATGGTTTTCAGATCATTTTAGCAATCAGATTATCCAAAAGAGATTATTTTAGAGAACCTGGAAAAGAGTCCAGCTGGAGAAAATTAAAAAAGCCCAAATGAAAAAAACCCAGCAACTAAGTGGAAAACAGCCAGGCTGTGCAGAGGCAGAGCTGAGTCCTGCAGCCAGCAGTGAGCCAGGCACTTACCACCAACAACCTTTAGTGCTTTGTTGGGGGCGTGCATGCAGAACAGACCTTAACAACTTGTCGTTGCTCTTGTTCGATGCTATCTGAGCCTTCTCTCCAAAGTTCCCAGCCTGGGCGTAATGGTACACAGTGTTAGCCTTCTGCAGAAATGATAGAAGTTAGGGGTTGTGATTCTCTGGGATCCCAAATAGACACCTGTCTGAGCCCCCAGGAGAAGAAGAAAGAAAAAAAAAGCTTTTTGCCAAGGAATACAGTGTTACCAGTTCCTGAAAGTGGGAGCAAGGCAATTTCCCCAACAACCACTGAGACTCCTGAAGCATTGTAAAGACATCAGCTTTATGAAGGCATCAGTAAGATTTGAGGATCTCCTCGCAAATAGCATCCCTCAGCAACCAGCCAAATGCTGTTTGTTTTCCCCTGTTTTGCCTCTCACTGGTAGTCCTCGTGCCAGATTCGTAACTGGAGTACTTGGATCCCCACCTCACATCAAGATGGGCTCAAGTGTCCCTCTTCAGCTGCGGTTTTCACCTGTGATGATCAGCCACCTCAGGCACGTTGGCTGTTCTGGCCATGCTGTGGACAGACTGGTCTTTACAGGGCAGAGACGAGACAGGATTTCCTTTAAATTTCTATATCTGTGCTTTTTTGCTCACAGTGACAGTCTTTAAACATATTAATGAGGAATATAATTTTTTAAAAGCTTCTGGGCACCCTCCTCAGTTAGTGTATTTCTTAAAGCTTATTGCATCTTGCTAATTATGAAATTTAATCTAGTGTATGACTATAGACATTTAACATATATGCCATCCTCAGAAGGGATATACTAATGCCTTTGATACATACTTCAGTGACAATTTAAGCTACATGGATTGCAGGTTTATGTAGGTTTGTGAAGATAAAATCAACATTACAAGTGATTCTACGTTAGCTAACACCTTGCCGAACAAATTAATTTAGGTCACATAACTTCAGTGACAAAATTCAAATGATCTCTTCATAAGAAATATCCTTAACATCCTATTTCATTTTCAGACGGTATTCAGATAGCTCCTGAGAATGGCTGTGAATTTCAGACCGGTTTATCAATTATCACTTTCACAAAAGTTTTAAGTCCATTTTTCCTTGAAGGTCTCTCAGATCAGGTGAGAGAAAAATTTGAATGGGGGAACTGGAAATCATTTCTCTTCCTCTCTTTTTTTTTTTTTTTAATTTAAATAAATGGATAGTGTTGTGCTTAAATAGAAAAATTAAAATACTATTCATGAGCTAAATTTCCCTCTCATGAACATCCCACATCTGATTTTACTACAACCCCCCCAAAACAGGTTTATAATCTACGATGGAATTTTCTCTGAGCCTTATCTAGTAGTCCCTCCCAGATTTCCTTGCTGCTCACTGGCAGAACACTGTATTAGGTGACACATCGCTATAGTTCTCATGTACATTTTCACAGCATGACAGGAAGCGGGTCTAGGTCCAGAAGACTTGGTCAAAAAATCAGGCAAAAAGATGTGGCCTACTGAAACAGTCCTTAGGTTAACGCTTGCCATCAAGTACTGGAAGGGGGAAGTCAAAAGATAGCCCAGGGAGGTTCCCTTCCTTTTTCTTTTATGACTCTATGTGTAACCATCTTTTTATCAGCTCTTCAACAGACCATCTTGGCTTTGCCATCCTAGTGGTGACTTGCTTTGTGAAACTCTAAAGCCAGAGAAGCCAGAGATGGCTTTGTAGTAATTTCAATTTTATCCGGGCAAGTATGTGAGAAAAAATTAATCATGTTATCAGAGCCAGAAAATAAAGGCAAAACCCTGTTTTTAACAGAAGAAATAGATTTTCTATGCTGGATTTTTGTGAGAAGACTGGAATATTTCCACCCCAAAGTGGGAGCAGTAGCTGCTGTGCTTACACAGGACAACTGCAGAGTCAGTGTGACATCCCTGGGTGGGCTATGGGCCTTCCCTCTGCCAGACTCATCATGTGTGATAAAAAATTAAGAAGTGAAATTTAGAAGCTTAGATTTTTACAAAACCTGTTTGGTGTGAAATTCTAGGGGGACAGTATTTGTAAATGGTGTTAGAAGTAGGCAGAAATCATTAACTTATCCTGCACATCTACTTTGCATCTTTGGCATGAAAAGAACTTCTCTTTCTTACTTCATTAAATATGTAATTAAAAAAAAAAAAAAAAAAGAAGATGTTTCCAGCCTCTTTTACAAAGTGGCTTTAACCAAAATAGCATCTGAATTTTTATGACTGGCTGCTCTGACCTCTGTAGTCAACATAGAAACAGTTAAGGAGAAAGAATATCTTCATCTCCTGGGTCTGTCTGTCTGTACGGGGAATTTAGATTATTATTCTTACGGGAGTACAAGGCAGACTTACTTTCTCTTTAACAACAGAAATAAGGAAAAGATGCACTTGAATTTGGGGTAAGCTTGCAAAACCTTGTCAAGTCAATGGTCATATTAAGAAGCCCAGATTAATTTCCTTGGTGGTGATCCTATAAATAAAACATTAGTCTGTTAGACCTGTATTATACCTGTATTTTTAAAAGGTTATGGGCCTTGACACTCAGGATGGCCATCAAAGGCAAACTTGTCATTTTTACTTACCAATCCTTATGTCTAATTATAATGCTGTGACATTCAATTGCAAATCCTTGAGGGAATACAGCCTCCCAAAGATGAAATGTGTTGCTGAAGTGATTTTTAATGCATAAGAACTATTGCAATGGTCCAGACTCCCGGGACAGATTTTTCTAACAGTTATACATGTATAAATCCCAAACTGGAAGCAGAGCTGTTTCTATTAAACAGGTAGTCCTGTGAACACCAGACCTCAGGAGGCCTGCTTGCTCCCTGCGGGATCTTCCTGCTGAGGTGCCATCAAGAGAGACACACTCTGGTGGAAGACTAGGGTCCCCACCATCTAATAAAGTATGAACTCCAGATGAAGCTTTCCTGAAGTTGGGGCACTGAGACAGCATCTGACAGACTGATGTCAGCCAGGATGGGGTGCCTTCAGCGAGGGCGCTGATAGCCATTAGTGAGCAAGTGCAGACTAATAGGACCAGGTCTATAGAGAGGAATGGGACATCATGGTGTCTGCTATCTACATTTCAGGGATTTTTGAGCATCCCTTGCCTGGTCTCATGGACTATATGCCCATATGTGACTGAAGTACGTTAAAGACAATCCTGGAGAGCATCTCCCAGTTCAGTTTCATCTGAAAGGAATCCCTTTCATACACACTGAGACCACCCCACGGCACAAAACTACACACAGCAAGAGTGGGCAAATGGGAAAATTGCTGAAAAATTAGTACTTAAAAAAAGTACTAGAGTACTACCCATAGCTATGGTGTCTCTCCTTTCCCACCTGCTTTCTTCAAAAGTACAGGAAATTTGCATCTTTGAAACATCTGTCTTTTTTTCAAACTTGGTTGACATATACTGACAGATACACTGTCCCCGGCTGTGACTTGTGTTTAAAGGTTGTTAGACGGAAAATGAAATGCGTGCACACAAAGCGGTATCACATACTCCATGTACATTAACTGGGGGCAGTATAGAGTTGCATGGGCTTTCCTTTTCATACACACAAGCATAAAAGTTAACTCTTAGGGCTAGGATGTCAATTTATTTAAATGTTCACTGACTTCAGAGTAGATGCAGTGTTTTACTCAAGTCAGAGACTTGGACCCTGATGTTTACAAAGTGAAAACTCATTTAACTCAATCGGTCTGAGAAAGAATCATGGTTAAAAAGACTTTATTAGGGATAGCTGTTCATTATGCATACCCACAGCTTCACAGAGAAACTCATTCTCGGCAGCATGCTGGGACAGAGATTAGTCATTATGCAGTAAAGCTGCACTGCTGGGACCCCATTTGCATTATTAAATGAATTAGAGTATTACTTAAGAAAACATAGTTCCATATCTGTGATCGCCACCCCCAAACCTAGGCAAATGTGGCCAGCAAGTGCTACAGTCCTCTTACTGTTTGGGAAGAGGACTGTATCTCAGTCATCTATCACAGTTAATCAGACTTACACTGGCATCTATAAAATACAATATAAGGGAGATCTCATAGAAATTTTACAATAGCCAAGATATCAAAAGCTAAACAACAGTAGATACAGCTTATAAAACATTACAATAGTGAGATTTTAGGGGGTTTTCCCCACTGCACGAAGCCTGCAGCCCCACTGAAACATGTTTACATCCAAGCTTTAGCACGGACCTTCCTCCTGGTGCACTGCCTGACCCACTGCTGCCCTGAGCACACCAGCAAACAGCCAGGTACTGCTCAGCCACCCAGGAGCAACCAGCATTTGAGGTGCAGTCAGGAAAAGCTTTTAAGCCATCTTTACATAGCCATCTCCTCTCTGCGAAGTTCCCTCTTCACCTCAGCACAAGTTTAAGTAGGTGTATGCAAAGCGTCTTTTTTTAGTTTGAACTAAAAGAAACTCAAAGGACTCACAGTCAATACCACGTGCGTTTTGGGAGACCGCAAAATTGACCTGAGGCACTTCACCTTCTTAAATGGCCTCCTGGCCATCCTGGGACACTTAAGCTTTTCCAGTCCTTTTCAAGGCAATTTTAAACACAACTGTAATAAGGTAATAAGTTTGACTTTGAACCTTTGTGAATTAGGAGCCTTCATGTGTTCAGTGCACTTCAAAAAAATTCTCTATTTCTACACAGTTACAGACTGTAGCCCACCTTTTAGGCTCTGTTTCTGCCTGGCTTACTCATTCAAGCCACACAGCATGCAGATCATAGGTCATGGCCACCTTTAGAAATGCTGGCTGTGTCGCTCGCCTCTGCTCTGAACCAAATCCCCAAGGAGATTTCAAGAACTAAGCCGGAGCACGCTATAGTCCAGAGCTGGTAGTATGGTTGGATAGTAAATGAGGGCATATGCTTTTACTCAGGTAAAGGTTTAGCAGTTCAGGCATCATGTGCCGTAATTTAGGCAGCCTGGAAAGCCATGTGAGGATAATCAGGAGGGAAAATTGAGCTGCAAGCATGTCCTGGCTGTACAAAGGAATGAGAAATGGCTGGCAGCCAAATGCAACGAGCTGGTGCATTTTAGAGTACAAACACCAAATGCAGTAACATTTTAGAAAAAATGCCAAAATCATTCACTCTAGAAGCACACAGTCCCTGTCTGAAACGAAGGCAGTTCCTTACCCCCTACGGTAGCTATTACTGCACGCTGTGAGCAAACGGGTGACTTGAACTTGGTTCATATTTTCAAAGTTATCACCATAATCGTAATTTCACGGACCCAAACATAATAAGGTATAGATCCTAGCTGTTACCGACCTCTTCAAAAAGTAAATCAAAAGGAAGTTACAAGTCTAGCAAAATACCAGGAGCCTAAACACTTTATTAAATCTGAGTCTAAATTTTTGAACTGTGGAGTCTTCGGGCTATTGCAAATCTACTGTAGGACCCCCAGGGTCCAGTCAGATCAAATAGGCTGAGCTGATCCAGCAGCTCAGGGCTGCTAAAAGGAGCAGTCCTTCTCCCTCTCCTCCTCCTCCTTTTCATCACCAGCGTCCTCCTCCTCCCTCTGACCCCAGTGGTCCCCACCTCTTCCCGGGCGCTGTCTGACCTTTCAGGGAGTCAGCTGAGCTCATGAAAGCGGTAGAAATTAACCCAGAAAAAAAAGAAAAAAAAAAAAAAAGGGAATGTTTTTTTTCAATAGCAAGCTGTGAAGTCAGTTCAGCCATCTCATCTGACTGCATCTTCAGTCCTGCTGAATATAACACAAGCAAACACTGAGTGTTCTTGAAAAAAATATGCTGAGTTTTTCAAACAGCAATATATGGCCTTTGTTAGTCTTCCAAAGTTGTATGAAGGTGTAAGACAGTAGAGTCTGGCTCAAAATTTGCGCAGTTCCCTTGTGCTAATTAAAAGTGTCCTTTCTTTGTACCAGTTCCAAGCGGCTGCCTGAACTTTCAAGTGTTTTTGAAGACAGTGGCAATTTCTTACTTGAAATGAAGGACCAATGGCTTAATATTTAACCTGCAGATGTTGTCAGCTATTTAACCTTGTCCAGAAGTGAATGGGTAATTCCCCTTCGCTAACGAAAGTGTAAAAATACCTTAAAATGACCTTGTGCCAATTTTATGGTGAAAAGTCACACTTCAGTAAAGCTACACAGCTAATAACAGCGTTGACCTTTTGTTCTTAGCTGTCTAAAGACGTTAAAATCTGACTGAAACAGGATTTTGCAATCTTAGACTCAAAGTGTAGTTAAGTGAACATGTATGCTTAAATAAAACAAGGGGATCAAGGAAGGGGGCAGTGGTCGCGAGGACCAGCCAGGCAGAGGCAGAGCCAGCTGAGACCTGCTCCTGCCAGGCCTGAGGAAGAGCTGTTCTAATTTTATCTCACTGATTCTTGGCTGGTTGTAACATTTTTGTTATCAGAATAGACTGCTTTATTTGGACAAAGAGTGACTAAGAAGGGGTGATTTATTCACATTAACAGACAGTCAGTACTAGTGACTCATTAGCATATGATCAGAGAGGGTTTGTAACCCTGCAGGCCTGTGAACAGAGCTGAGCAAATCAATAGAAGAAGAAAAAACAAGGAGTTTGCGTTTGAAAACTTGTTTTAGGAAAGTAAGCCAGATAAAAAGGTATTAGTCATTAGGAAACAAGACTGATTAGTGGATACTCCTGTTCAAGGAATGAGCATGCTAAGATTTCTCAAACTGCAGTGTCTTTGCATGGCCCGTGGAGCAGTCTCGGGCTCTTAATGGCTTGGAGGTGCCAGCCTAGTTACTCATACATCGAAAAGAAACAGAGGAGGTTTTGTAAAAGGCAGTTCATCGAGCTCTGTTCATGGCCCCGAAGGCTGAAACACGCCCTTTAATTTCACTCTGTCAAGGTGGGAGCTACCTGCTGTAGCCCTGTGAAAGCTATAAGGGGTAATGGAGATTTTAGCCCACTGCTCTGCTACAGCCTCTTGGTAGTTTTTAACACAATCAGGCTCATCTGGACAAGAAATCTCACTTCTTATGACTCTTGGTCCAGCAGTTCTCTTGGTTTCCACTTGATGCCAACCACGCAGGACCTTGCTTCTCTAAAGAAAAAGCTGTACAGCTCTCTATAGAGAAAATCTCACTGCCTTCTGACTCAGCCATCATAAAAAAAGAGATCTGCTTTGATGTAAAATTGTTCCTGAAGGCACATAAACAGGCAGACTTTGAAATTTTGGTACAGAAATTGTCCTTTGGGCACAGTTTACTGTCTCTGGCATAATTATGTTTTGAAATGCTTGATTTCGTCCTACTTCTCTCTATCTCTGGACTGGATCAAGCCCAAGTGAGCTCTTATCCTCTTCTCCTGTAACGAGGCGGGTCTCACATCCACTGTAAGCGGAGTGGTGGCTCTGCATTTTAAAAGAAGAGAAGCTACTTTTAATCTCCTGGCTCTTGTCAGCAATCACCATCACAGTCTCTTTAAAAGTCTCCAACAGCCAGAAGCAGGATCACACTGCAAGTTTCATCTCCTCCTTATCACTCATCCTGGGGCAGGATTTCTGTGGGAAATAACGTCCAGCTGAGCGCCGTGGGCTGGAAATCCCAGTTCTCGCCACAGGCAGCACAAGCTCTCCGGAGGGATAGATCCAGCGCCACGTTCAGCGTTGCCTTTGCAGGAGTCTGGCTGCTTCCCACCACTGCGCGAGAGCCGTGGTGGTGCCTCTGCCCACAAGGGCACAGCGGGATGGACTGGAAATCACTGGTGGGCCCGCACAGTCCCTTCCACAGTCACGGTAAATAAGCAGAAAATAATAGCTGGGAGTTTTCAGGAGCTTCAGTGTGGCCTGCTTCGGTTTCAGGGTGTCAGGAGGAATCTGTGTTTTGATTGTTCAGACTTCAGAGCAGCTGCTGTAAACATGACATGACTGAGTGTTTCTTCTGGGCAAATGCTGGTGACAATGCAGCTCACAAATTCTGTTAAAACTGATTATCTTCCATCTTCCTGCTCATCCTTCTTAGGGCTAACTGAGTAGTCATTAATCCTCAAAAATTTAAGACAGCTATAGGTCTCTTTAATTTGCACTTAGCTTCCTCTAATCCAAAATGATTGTTCCAGGAGCCAAAAATAGCTGCTGCACATATCCAGCTGTCCCTTTATTTTACCAGGGATGACCTAAATACCAGTGGGGACAACACGGTGCTGCATGGTTTTCTGCTAAATATCTGTGTCCCACCACATTCCCTCCCCATTGATAAAATTTTCCCAGGGCCCATCACTGGCTTCGAAGTTCCTTGTGGCACTGGAGCAGCAAAGCCAAATTGCAGCAGAAAGGAAAATTGAAACTTAGAGGACACAAGACTGACACTGAGCTCAGCTATTTACTTAAAGCTTTGCCTATGAGGGAAACACAAAGCTGTTAACAATGGTAACATTGCAACCCAGAAGGTAGGTTTTATCCCATTCCTGGAAGGTCTGGAAGCTATGCTCTAGTTTCCAAGCCGGAACAATGTTTCACAGCAAAGATGAGCAGGTGCAAACATACCCCAGGAGTGACCTCCCACTTCATTCAAGTTGGCTCCAATGCACAGACTGCTGCTGTGTTTTAAGGGGGCGGTGAAGTGACCCTTTTTTTCTAAATCAAATTTTAATTTGCAGGTCTTTTATGAGTTCCCAGCATCCAGTCTGAAAGCACGTGCGTGTAGACATCATGACTTAGACACAGCAGCTTGGGTCTTTTGGCCACCTCGAGGCTGTAGAACACCAGACTGTCCTCCCAGTTTACCATGTCCAAAACCCCCTTTTGATTCAAAACCTATTATGCAAATGCAGGAATCGTGATGACTAGAACCATGAACACTGAGCATAGGACTCTGCCACCCAAAAGATGTTTTCCTCTGACTTCTAAAACCAAACGTCTCCCCAGCTCTCTCCTGCCAAGGCTATGTCTTCATCAGAAAGTTGCGTGACACCGTTGAAGCGAATCCAACTTTGCGGATCGCAATCCGAGGTTGTGGTGATGATGCAACTTTGGCATTAGATGTGTTTCAGCTTTTGTTTGGTCACCTGGACTGACCGCCCAGTAGTGGCTGGAGCACACTTAGTGCAGTCCTGGAGCATACGGTTTGATGAAACCAAACCAAACATTTGGTTTGGTTTCATCCAAAAGGAAGTTTGTTTTAGGGACCTTAGGAAGACCTCATCCGCACATGCCAAGACCTCTCTGTGATGCAAACCAAAACACAGTAAGTGGAAACAATCAGAAGAATCACTTCAAAGGCATAATTCTGATCTGAACTACGTCATCAATGACAGCACATTCTGAGTGAGCTGGCATCTGCTTGGGCTAAGCTAACCAGAGGTAAGTTTTAAGGACAATGTCAATAAATGGACAGATTCTGATGCACTCAAGCCTGTAAAGGCCAATGAGACCCCACGAGTGTTGGCATTCCCTGCTGGGAGAAGAACCTTTTTCACCGTGGGCACACTCCATCTTTAATTGTAAGGGATATCTTGTTTTTCATTCACTTGTCAGAAGGATATGGAGAAGGCTGAACCATTCGGTCAAATGCTACAGGCACGAGTTTTGCCAGGCAACACCAACAGATGTAACCGCTGACTAAAAGCTGTTTCAGGCTGGAGTTCAGCCTGAGGAAATGAAATCTTTCAAAAAACATTTAAAGACAAAGCCTAGGAAAAAATAATTTTCTGTTATTCTGTGGCTATCCCGAATTACAGACTTTATATTTCAAGTCATGGGTGTGGAGTTGTATTTGAATCATTGGTGATGGAAGACTGATGTTCCCCCACACTTTTATTTCTGCGTTTGTAACCCAGTTAGGGATATGGCATGCAAAAAAAGAAAACTTTCAAAGGTTCCGTGTAGGCCTATATGAACAGAAAATACTTAAAGTTATTTGAAGTCTAATATGTTTTATTGCACATGTTTAGTGAGTACTGTGGGAAGGGCAGAAACATGAAACAAACCAGCCCTTCTGGTTTCTATAATTTTTTTTTTTTTTTTAAGTAGCAGCTTTACTAGAGCTTTATGCAAGTTTCATAACAGGCTCAGCACTCTATAAATAAAGGAGACCTTCACCAACTGGGGGTTTTACTGTGTCACTGATGTATTCTCACAACCACTATCACATTGGACAAATAACAGTTATGCCCTTTTGAAGGAACTGGAAAGCGAGCTGGGACCCTTCTGAGCTTAGGAGAAAAAACATGTGAATGTACCAGAGACAGTACATCCTCCAAAACACCCTTACATGGAAATTCCTTCTGTTTTCTGAAGACTAGGAACAGTTGAAAGAAGCATGATGACTGCTTACTCGTAGAGAGACTTCTGAGTGATTGAATTAAATCCTGAGCCCCAAATTTGTTTGAAACTTCACATGGAAAGGATTTCATCTGCTGCTGAAGTGTAAGATGTCACATTAGTTACCTTCCAGAAAAGCTGTAGCCTTCTTCCAAGATCTTCAGCTAAAATTGCCCTCTGTAAAGATTGTGCTATCCTACCTTTTAAAATGTCGTATACAGTCAAATATGTCTATCTAATGGACAGACACTAAAGAGGCGAGTAAGTGATCATGAGTTAGGGTTGGCTGTGGCCCTCATGTATTTCTATTCTGTTGAATTATATATATCTATATACACGATGGCCATGACTCCAAAGATTATTAAAATCTCTCATCTGCAAAACAAGAGATACCTCTTCACTGTAGAGGAATTCTGCATAGATCAAAAAAAGATAAGAGCTTCCAGTTTTTCATGCTGGTTTGTCAGACATAGGATAGCATATTAAAATCATAAAAAAAAAATCTAGCATTTCTGCTAAGTAACAACTTATTTTGTTGGTAATAAAGAGAAAAAGGCAGAAGTGACTGCTACAGAAGCAATAAAATGTGTGCAAAGGAAAGAAATCATGCTTGTGACAGTAGATTATTTAATCTGAAGTGGGTGGCACTTTTTTCTATACGTTGGAGGGAAAAAAAGTTTTATATAGTTCAAAAATATAATAGCTCCTTCTTTCAAAGGAGAAAATAATTAAAGACTGATAAAAAGGATATACTTTTCTCAGTGGCCTCTGATATGTTTGATAATTGGAATTAAATAGCCATCATAGTCATGTTAATGTAGGTTTACAAGGGGAATATTCTAGTATCCATCTGAATAAATACAAGAATACTCACTTCTGTCTAACTGTTCAGATCCTATGCTGCATAAAACAATGACATATGTAACCGATAACTCTTGATTTGAAAATTAAGTAGCAAAACTTCCTAATTACTCTCATATGCCAAAAAGTCCAGGGATTTCAGGATATGTTTCATTTTGTCAGCAGACTGCACAAATATTCTTAGGCTTATTCACCAAAAATCGTTGTCAGTATGTGATGCCATTGAAAGACATGTAAAAGCTTTTTCACCTTCTATAAGTTGCTTCTGCAAGTTAGGTGAAGATTTATCAAATGCAATCTTTAAATTCATTAAAAGTGATGAAGGGGTAGATGATGGAAAACCACTTTTGGTAACTGAATGCTACTTATGTTATTTTACAGTGTGCTAAAAGTCTTTTTATCATGTAATCTTAGAGCAGTTTCATTTTATATGTTGAGGCTTCTGAAATGATGAATCCTCTGCAGACTGTTATGACAAAGAGCTGGTGACAAATTTTTTTTTGTCATAGCAGTAACTTTTATCTAAGAAACACATCAGAACAAAGCACAAGGTGTGAGAAGGGATTAATTCAGTAATGTACCTCGGCCCTCAGAAATCTGACTTCACATTTTTGTATCAGTAAACAAATTTTCAGCCACCTCCTGTAGAAAAAAATACCATTTTTCAACATGTCATAAGTATGACTGAAGGGCTGAAATGTGACAAAAGGCTGGAATTGGATTGTTTAATAATAACGTGTATGAAGAATAATAGGTGTTGAGAGATTCAGTAGAGAATAATATATCTGAGGGAACTGTGAATGTACACTTACAGAGTTCCTGCTTAAAACATTTTCTGATATTTTTTGCATAGTTATCCCCTTTGCTTCCATCTAAGGGTGATCACATTGTTTCAATTGCTCTTGTTAAGTCCATGGTTTTAAAATCTTGCCTGGCAATTCTACTTACACCTTCAAATATCCACCACGATGAGTTACTATGGCATTACTGTGGAACACAGTATGTTTCTGGTACTTTGGACTTCGGGAAGAGATTAGAGGTGGAACACAGAAAGGACATTTTGGCTTCACCAATGCCTCCCTGCAAAACTTGGAGATCCTAGGACATCTGAATATTTCTGTCATGACACGATGGATACCTTAATCAGGTGTTACTTGGGAGGTGGGGACAACAACTTTTTGAGGAGAGCTCAGGAGGTGGTAGCTTTCCATCAGTACCTCACTGAACAGCGTAGGTCTTCAGACACAGAACTGGGGCAGGGCTGCACTTCGTTTCTCACTGGGTAGTCTTCCTCAGTAGTATCCCCTACCGGGGGTCTTCAAAAGTGCAATGGCTATTTCTTGCACATCTTCTCCACAGAAAAAATGTCATTTTCTTTCTCAACCCAGTGGGAGTGCTCTCCAGACAGCCCATCACAAAAAAAGCAGGGAACCTTCTTGTCACTCGAGGGTGCTCAGCCCCCACCCCAGAGCCAGAAATAAGGTTTTGTCATGAGAAACTGTTCTCAAATACCACAAAAACAAAAGATGCATTTCAAAGGAAAAGAGCATGAGACAGCTGTAAAAAATAATTCTGCAGCTGTTGGTCTCAGCTCCCAGTTCTCTACCATTTCCCCCTACTTCACAACAGCTGCTGCATAGACCTTGTGGCAGATTTCCAAAATCTTCAACAGAAGCTGGTTTACCCTATGAGAAAATGACAATTTCATTCCTATTTCCAGTACCAGAAGCAAACAGCACCAGGTTCTGGGAGATTTAACCCACAGTCTCCTAAATCCTAAGAAGACTTTCTAAAATCACCTGGAATTTGCCATTGAAGGGGCTGTATGTGAAGTTCAGCACAATTGCAGTGGTGTAACCCAGAGCAGTGAGGACACGAGGCAATAGTGCAGCTAGAGCTGCTCAGCTGTGACATAAACATTGCACTTTCTGTATTCTGATGGATGGCAATCCTTGAGACCACTCAATTTGGAGGCAAAATTGGAATACAGGTCAGCAGCACAAGAATGCTTAGAAATGGCAGTTTGAGATCAAATATGCTGAAAAATGAAAACATGCACATTAGGGAAAATTATCTGAATGCATGAATTAGTGGGTGCTTGGAAAACAGTTGTGCTTCTCCTGAGTGTCCCAGTGCCTTATCTCCAAAGAACCCAGACACCTGTGTTTGTGTCCTCTCACTGTCAATACAATGTTGAATATCTCATCTTTGGGTAGTCTTTAATGTCCCAAGTATAAATAATTCGAGATGTTTCTGTTTTAATGTAAATGAGAACTAGGACTAGGTATTCAGCAAAATAAAACCTCTGGCCCCTTTACATGAGCCTTGGGCCTCTGACCAGCTGAAGCTCATTTCAAAAATAAATACGGACTCATTCCATGGAAATTTGAAATATCTGGTGTCATGTCCAGCATCTTAGAAAGCACGAGGAAATATTTTTGAAAAAATATATTCAAATATTTTTTGGTGAGAGCATTCATTCTTCCTCCTCTGTCATGGTGTGGGCATCCCTGGTATCACACCAGGGAGCCCAAGAGCCTCAACAGTCTCCTGCTGCTCTTGGATCCACTCCAAAATCTTTTGGGATAAGCTGTCATACTTATACCTCCCAGCTTTGAATTTTGGTCTACATTGCCTCCATAAGTCAGTGGACTCAGAAAAAACTGCCCACAGGGCCTGTTGCAAAAACACAGGAGGTGATGACTGCAGGATGTAGCAGCCGTAGATGATAATGGCTGCAGGACGGCCCTTATCTCTTCCTGTCCCTGGTGTCTAGTGTACGTGTTGCTCTCACTTTCACCTGATGGCACTGCTACCAAGCATATGTCAGGCTTTAGCATGAGCTGTCTATTAGGCCAAAACCTGTGCAAGAGTTGAGNAAATTGTTTAGAAAGTTCACTGAGCTCACATAAAGTAAAATTATGTATTGAACTTGGTAAATCAGTCTGCTACTGCTCATCCGTCACTCAAAATGAACAGAAGCACCTCTCCAGTTTATCCCATCCCTTCCCTTCCCTTCCCTTCCCTTCCCTTCCCCTCGTTCTTCATTTTCCTCCTCTCTGTGATCTCTCTCTTGCTCCTTTTTCCCCGGTACCTTGCATTCCCAAAGCCAACATGTACCTCCTAGTCCAAGGCTTTAATGCTTTTTCCCATTTGCCTGTCCAACAGTTTCTACCTCCTTTTCATCTATCCTCTAACTTTGGCAATGCCTTTGGTGCCATAGGACCTTCCTGAGACTTAGCCCAGCCAACCTCTCGGCTGGTCCATACCCAGTTGTCCTTTTATCTCTCCTCACTACCTCAGTCCCATGGAAAATACAGGTAATCCAAAGGGAAGGGAAGTCAGTATCTCATGTCCAAGAATAAAAGAGCATCCTCTCTTAGAAACAGAAACTGTTGGCCTTGAAAGAAAAAAAATGCTGGTTAGCATCAGGCAGGAGTTTGTCTTTGTGGAGACTCTATGAAAGACAGTGATGGGAAGATGGTGATTCTTAATAGTGGCTGTGATAATGCTTAAAAAGAGGAATCCAGAGACACATACAAGGAAAATGAAATGTTGTCCAGCAAGGGTTCAGCCATGGTCTTTAATAGCAATGTCTATGAAATGAGCTTGTATTGCAGTACATATTACAAAGTGAAATACTCAGAAGTATCACACAACTTAGTGGTAAAATTCTTCAGAATAGGATTTTATACATCTCTATTAAAGCTCTTCTTTTTTTCACATTGCAGGCCATGCTCTGGTTCTGTATGAACAGGATACACTATCCCCACACCAAAATGCAAGTGCTGTGGAATAGCACAGCGACCTGACTGTGCCAGCACAGGAAAACAAAGAAATTGGAGGGCCCTGGGGAGAAAAGGAAGAAAGCTGTATTATGAAGAAAAATACTCTGAACAGAAAAGTTATTTCGATGGGATTCTTTTGCTTGTAGCAATGAGATGACTTCTTTGCCAAGGCATCATTCCTAAATATCCCCTGGGGACTGCTGTATATGGAGTCCTGCTAGCTTGTTCCAGCAGACGAGGCATGCTGGCTGTCACCACTGTGGGTATGAAATTTATCTTTCTACAAATGACATACAGGCTTAGGAAGCCAGCAGGCAGCCAAGCCTAGGAAGGAACAACTGGAATCCAGGTCCCCTAAATCCTAGTCCACTGCTTATTGCACAGTGACTCGCCATTTTATCTCAGCCTAAGTTCTTACACCATGCCAGTCCCCGCAGCGTTGGCATGGGATGCACGGGACAGCCCAGCTGCTCAGGACCCAGGACTTTCACCTCTGAAACAGCACTGGCCATTGAGTAATTTGGAAAGATATCACTCGTGTACCCCTGTGGCCTGTAGTCTAAGTGAGAGGATGTTCTTGGCTAACCGTTCATGTAGAAGGTATTTAAGAGGCCGACCGCATTTTTTAGGTTTTAGTATTATTTATTAAAAATGAGAATTTGTAGTTCCTGGGAACTCCACTGTTGAAAAATGGATGATAACCAAAAGCCAAAATATTGGTTTATTCATTTTCAATTAGCAAATTTCTGTTGAGAAATGTAAAACCACATAAGTCTGTGTTGGTTTGAAACTAACTTGTCCCTTGGCCTTCCCTTGGTACCTCAGATGCAACTTGTATTCCCATTCTTCTCAAGGGTCTGGGCTTCCCAGACAGGTTGCTTTTTGCCGTTGCCTGTGGCCCCCGCAGTGCACTGCATCAGCTTAATGACAGGGGAGACGGCCTGACCGAGAGTAATTTGAACTAAGAAATAAAAACATTTCAAACCAAGCTGTCTCAATTCGAGTCAGACACTCCTGAAATCTCCTAATGAAATAAGTGGGGTTTTTTTTACTAGGTATTTTGTGTTAAGAAAAGAAATAATGTAGATTTTTTTTACTAGCCTGACCTACATCAAGAAAGAAATGCATCTCTAGATAGGTGCTTCAGTATTGGAGTTTAACTGGAAAGTAAATCCGATAATTTTCCTTTAATGTCTACTTTCTTTTTCAAAAAGATATGCAAAGGTATGGTAATTTCTACTAAAGTGATGTAAATCTAACAATTTAAAAGTTATCTTTAGAGATTGAATCTTTTGTCAAACGTTAGTGATTTAGAACAACTCTGACATAGTTCATATTCATATCCACTCTCTATTAATTTTTCTGTTTCCATTTTCCTGTCATGTATATTACCCCGTGCAGCTGCCAAGTACAGTTTATAGTGTGCTCAGCTTTCATGAATTTCTCCTTTTATGTTCATGATGAATTTATAAAGCAGTTTATAATGAAAATTCGCCATAAGAGAAAAACTTACAAGATATTTTTATGGTGCAAGTCAGAAATTTTACAATTTAAACTGGGAAGCAGTAACTGTGAAGTCATTGCCATACCCATGGTATATTTTAGTCATCTGTCCACAAGATGCATAAGATGGAAGAAAAAGGATTTTTAAAAATACTAAAGATTTTCCCCTTCTAAAGAAGCAACAGAAATAAGATTCTGAGAATTGGAGACTACTACTGATACAAACTTTCTGTAAATTAACAGCAATGGAATATTGCTGAAGGAATTGATTCATTGTTTACTGCTCTCCTTTGGTATGCAGACACAGATAAAAAGGAACCATAACACAATGATGAAACTAATGACAATTTCCTCCATGCTTGGAAACCCCCTTCCAAATAAATAGCAAAAGCACAAAAAACACTAAATTTTTTTTTTTGTCATAGCAGTAACTGTTATCTAAGAAACACATCAGAACAAAGCACAAGGTGTGAGAAGGGATTAATTCAGTAATGTACCTCGGCCCTCAGAAATCTGACTTCACATTTTTGTATCAGTAAACAAATTTTCAGCCACCTCCTGTAGAAAAAAATACCATTTTTCAACATGTCATAAGTATGACTGAAGGGCTGAAATGTGACAAAAGGCTGGAATTGGATTGTTTAATAATAACGTGTATGAAGAATAATAGGTGTTGAGAGATTCAGTAGAGAATAATATATCTGAGGGAACTGTGAATGTACACTTACAGAGATCCTGCTTAAAACATTTTCCGATATTTTTTGCATAGTTATCCTTTTTGCTTCCATCTAAGGGTGATCACATTGTTTCAGCTGCTCTCGTTAAGTCCGCAGTTTTGTCACTTTGTGTGACTTGGAAGGCAGGCTGACAGTGAAGTTTGTGCCATAGAGGACCAGAACCACATCAGTAGCTGAACTCATGATGCTTTACTTGACCTTAAAAATTAATTACAGCACAACTGAGAGTGTACCCTTCAATTTAATTTGTTCCATGAGCGGGTGGGAGAGGAGACTAGTAAACCAGAACTGAAGGTCAGGTTGGGGCAGGCTAGCATAAAACCTTGTCCACACACTTAGACTCAGCAACCATATTTGATGCATTTAAGTGGTAGTTACACCTTTTCTGTCACCTTTAACGGAGTATATTTGAGATACACTGAACAACAGAATTTCTCACCATATTGAAATTGCTGAAATGTGTCAAAAAGTAATAGTAAATTCACTAAATATTAGTCAGATTAGTAACATTTTGATTTATTTTATGAAGTTAAAAGAATCACCCAAATTGTCAACATTTGCACAAATATTTCAAGCCCTTTTGCGAGCCCTTTTGAATGCCTGCAGAGAAGAACAAGGACTACCTGCTGTCCTGTATGAGACCTCAAGGAGCAGTTGGACTGATTTATCCTCTTTTTGAGGTGGGCAGAGTACATAAAGCACCGTGGCCTCATGGGTCAGTGGGCTGGGCTGCATCCTGGCGTGGAAGAGGAGGAAACAGGCTGTGCCAGGAAAAAGGGTGGTGCAAACTGTTTCCCCTCCGCAACAAGGAGGACGCCCGACACTGTGAGTCAGAGTTCCCAGGGCGGTTTAGCTACGCATCTCCTTTATATAGGTTAAATTGCTTGGTGGAAAGCCAATGTTCTGGGTTTGTTTTAGAGAGAAACAGTTAAATCCTTTTGTTAAAAGTATCTGCTCTGGGTTTCCTTTGGTTTAGGGTGGTAAAGCTTCCTCATGGTATTATGCAAGGATTGAAGTGGTTCCCCGTGAGATCCAACAATACCAGTGTTTGAAGGTTTTTTTTTTCCATTTAGCACTGTGTTACAACAAAGTGTAACTGTTATATTAGTCAACTTTCCAATTTGCTTGACAACTAAAAAACTCTGCCTCTCGCTTCAGCCTCTGTGCTTCTTCCACTGCCATTATCTGTCTCTGCAGTGATCCTTCTGTTCTGCAATTATGAAATCTTATTAAAAGTCCTGGAACTGGTAACTTCTCGATTTTTTTGGCTGGTATAGTTTCTTAATGCATTAATGGTAATAATAGTCAGTGTGAAAGTAAGCCTGAAGCATCCTCAGGCTTTACTACAATAAATATGCCTGTTAAGGAGCCATCTACTATACATGTGCTAGCTTTGTGTGTATATAATGTTTGGCATATTTTGCCTCTATAATCAGAATTATGTTCTAGATATAAATGATGCCTACTGCCTGTCATGTAGCTCTTAGGTTGCTAGCTTCTCTTAAGCAGTATATTATAATATCTTAAGAGATTTGCATAAGTAGTGGAGCGCACTGCAGAGGAGCTTAGAAACGCTCTCTGGCAGGAACAGAGTAGAAGCAAATGGATGAGCTGCAAGAGAGGTACACAGCCAAACTAATGCTGGGTAGAGTGGATGGCAAGATGATGCCACCAGTTAAAAATATAATCCACTAATGACTCAGCTTCTACTTGGGCAGCTTCCTAACTGTTTAGAATGTTATCGGTTCAAAAACCGTGAGCTATCACATATGTATCGACCAAACCACATGGTGACTCTCACGGTGAGAGTAGGGGACAGAAGAACCCAGGCATCTGTTTCTGACTTAGCTACAGATTTGCTGCAGACATTGAAGTAAATTGAACTCTTTATGTTCCCCTAACTCAGTCTGCAAACTAGAAAAAGAAAAAAATATATGTTGTAAAATAAAAGTCTTGCCTTTAAGGAGTTAAAGGAAAAGCAAATATGTTGAAGTTGTCCTAAATCACTAGCTCTTTTTGCTGTAGCTCCTAGTAAATTCCTCCCTGTGAGAAATGCCAAAACGAATTTAAAGTTCAGTCTCTCCTGGAAGTCTATTGCTTTTGAGAAGGAGGGGAAAGGAAAGGCACCAGCCACATAAAGGCATTCACTGTGGAACTGCAAATGAGTCTGCACAGTGTTTTATCCTTCACCAGTCCTCTTTGTCTCCTTCTCTTCTGACTGCATTCTCGGAACATCTTGTACATGAATTCATAAGACTATTTGTTTTATTGCCACATTTTTAACTGCACAGACCACATTGCAGCCTGAGAAATTAATTTGAAAGGAACGGCAAACTGTGTTATTTTGGTTAACAACAATTCTAGCTAAAACCGAAGGCTATGTGTTTTTCTCACGTTAGAATTTTTTTTTTTTAAAAAAAGCATTACTTCGGCAGAATCAGGTCATGAAAGGTAACTGAAAAGTTGAACTGTGTAAAGACCAATATGCTATCAAGTGGAGTTTAACTCGAAACTATAGGACACAGCATCATTTGCAAGTAGTCATGAGTTTTACGTATTTCAAATATACAATAGCCACCTCAATTTTCTTACAGTGAATAAACAAACAATGTCTGTAACTGGACAATTATAAGTGAATATAGTACACCTGTTGATAAACAGAATTAACGTCAGTCATAAATATTTAGAACTTACTTGAGTAATGTTTTTTGTTAAAAACTGAGCTGGAAGTCGCAAGCTGTGCCTGCAAGACAGTGGGTGTGGGAACCAGTCCACCACCATGGGTGTAAATAGCCCTTTGCAGATAAGGTCCCTCCAGGACTCTCACTTCAGAAGGCAGCGGCACCGCTCCTCTGCTAAAAGTGATGAATGCGCTGCTCACCTGATTATCTGAGCAATGGCAAGGGAGGGAAGTGCCACAGGCACAGGTCCTCCAGCAATCTTTTTGCACCGGCTAATATTTCAGTTGCGCTGGGTAAACATCATTGTGCAGAAAATGTGTCAAACGTCAGAGAACTAATCTAAGTACAGAGATTTCATCAACCGGCTTTTGGTTATTGTGGACTGCGTTATTAGATGACAGGATAAATAAAACTATATTGTAAATAATAAATAAATTATCAAAACTATATCATTAAAATTATAGAATCATAGAATTGTCTAGGTTGGAAGAGACCCTTGGGATCATCGAGTCCAACCATCTACCCTACTCTACAAAGTTCTCCCCTACACCATATCCGCCAACACCACATCTAAACATCTCTTAAACACATCCAGGGATGGTGACTCAACCACCTCCCTGGGCAGTCTATTCCAATGCCCAACCACCCTTTCTGTGAAAAATTCTTTCCTAATGTTCAGTCTAAACCTACCCTGTTGGAGCTTGAAGCCATTCCCTCTTGTTCTGTCATTAATTACCTGTGAGAAGAGACCAGCACCAACCTCTCTACAGTGTCCTTTCAAATAGTTGTAGAGTGTGATGAGGTCTCCCCTCAGCCTCCTCTTCCTCAAACTGAACAGTCCCAGCTCCTATGCCAAAACAGAATCTACTTGTGTGAATCATTCAAATTCCCTTGAGATAAATGACATAGAAAATGATTACAGAGAAAATATAGAAAGTAATTACAGAGAAGAAATACAGGTTAGACACATTAGTTGATGAAAGAAAATAAGAGGTTTTTAAAAATATATTTAGGAGAAACTAATAGGGTAGGCAAGCTTAGGAGCTGCAAGGCTACACTTCATGATGTAAAGACAGTTTTCTTTGAGACCATCACTCCAATCCCTAGCCAGAAAGGTTTGTGGGTTTGGCCTGTTGAAAAGAGAATTTGGAAATTGTATTGGATACATTTTTTCCCCTAAATATTTAAATTAATTTGATGCATCATTTTCATGCATTATTTTCTACACTCATTCATTTGAATGGTACCATCTGTGATATGTTTGCATAAAACCAATTTCAGTCTCACTATGAAATATTTGTTGAAAACAATTCTGAATTTACTTTGGAAAACATTCATTGTAGAAATCTGATAGAACCTCTATATTCAACCAAGTAAAAGAAATTACCAGGGAATCTATAACCAATGATGTTAGTCTAATTTGGGGCTTTCAAATAGCAAACAGCACAATATAGGAAATTAAAGAGAACCTTGTTTAACGTTTTCTAGTAAAGCCTACACTGGGAAAAAAAAAAAAATGAAGTGCTGTTCATTGCATCAGGCTGTTATATGATGGGCTGTCAGCAAACAACGCTAATGCTCTTTATGGTCTTCTCAAAGATATCACAGGTGTCTGGACCATATTACTGGTACATAAGTAGATGCTGCTGCACAAAGACACTACAAATTTTATGTAACTGCTAGTTCAGGTTTTCCTTACCACGACTGATACATAGTTCCCAAGCCTTTCAGATGCAAACGCACTTTCCAGGAACTACCAGCTATGTACCTTAGTACTAGCTATTGCAACTTAATCCAGTATCTCTTTATTTGGTTGAACTAAGATGTGTTACATACCTATAAACATTAAGATTCATATTCATAGAGTATTGGGAAACTTACTTTGTTCCAGGATTCCAGATTCCTGTTCGAATCCCAGATTTAGTGATTCACAGCTTTCTCCAAGTATTTAAGTCCTAGGTCAGAAATAGCGATAGCTGAAGGTTCCTTGCTCTGCGTTATACTGGAAGCAAAAAGTTCCATGTATATTCAATTTATAGGTTGGCAAAATATGTCAGAAAAATTGTTCTAAAAAGAAAGTTTTGTCTATTAAACCTGCTTAGTCTGCCTGCCCTGCCTGTCCTCCGTGCTTTAGTGAGGCTCGGCTACCTCTGTTTGCCGACAGGCTTATATTTTAAACATGCCTCTGAAAATACTGAACTCTTCCATGAAATAATATTAAAGTTGGCTGAAGAATGCCTTCTCAGATTTAATGGTTACAATGAACTGGTTAGTGCTTAATGGCTGCAGAGTTGGAAAATTATGAAGAGTTTAAATGTCTATGTTGGATCACACTGATACTTTTTGATATGGAAGCACATAAGCCAAACTGCATGACTAGCACAAAGAAAGGCAGCTATTAACAATAAGACCTTGACCTCAGATAAAAAATTGAAAGGAATGGGCTAAATTTAGCCGTTTTATCCTTGATCATAGTTCCCTGTATTGTCTTCTACCAAGGCTGAACTTAATACAGTCTTACTCTCCCACCTAAAAGACTCTTATAAGTTTCCCTTTAATTAACAGTTTCAAAATGTTGTCTATCATTCACTGGAAAGGGATAAAAGTGTACACAGCAACATGTCTCAACTAGAAATCATTAAAACACCTACTCAGCTAAACTGTGTGTGTCCTTTCTTTTTTGGAGTAGTATGAGGTCCTGTGGGAAAATAATACCATTCGCTACTTCTTCTGGCCTAGGATGCCCTCCAAGATTGGGATCTAAAGAAAGTAAAAGTCCGAGAGTTTAATACATCAATTCTCCCATAAATAATCCAGAAAAAGGAACACTAACTATGATTGGATCAGCTTTCAGTGCATTCTTAGTATCAAAGTATAAAAAAAAAAAAAACCAGCAAATCTGTGACCAATTCTTCTGAAGCAAAGCTGCCAAGAGAGGACAAGAGGAAGGTATTGACTACCTATTAGGAGCAAATGTACTTCCCCTGTGTTGGAGGTTGTCATTAATCTTTGACTAGATGTCCTGGTTTGAAAGACACAGGATTAATTTCTCTTTCAGTAATTTTACTTTGCAATAAGGTCTCTTGTAATGCTTGGGAAAACTGCACTTTTAGAAGACTCTAGTATCTGAATCTGTGAAAATATTTACTTTATAGCCAGCTATGGTGTGTGGGTTTCAAGGTCTCAGTGTTTTTGAGCTTGCCAGGTGCAGGGATGAGGAGGAGTGAGACCCGGGCACTCAAGCCAAGCTGGCCAACAGGATTATTTCATACCATGAACGTCACATTCAATATAAATTAGAAAGTTTGCTGCGAAGTTCTCTCTCTCCCTTGATGGCTGCGATCCTGAGAACTTCTTGCCCCAGTGCCGGACCCCTGAGCCCTTCCCTTCCTCCTGAAGCTGTAGTGCTCGCAGTGTCTGACATTGACTGTCCACTGCTGGGAGTGCACGGCTTCCTACTGAGAGAATTGGCTGAGTATAAACTTTGCATATTTTATACTGGTATTGGGATCAATACTGGCTCTTTAGAATTATTAATGTTAATTATTTAGTCTTATTCTGTTAAATCTGTTTATATTTCAACGCCCGGGTTTCCTTGTTTTTTCCCGATTCCCCTTCCCGGGTGGGGAGGGATCATAGGGTGATAGAATAATTGTCTAAACAATGATAAATTGTTGTGGCTTCTTCAAATGGTAACAGTAGAAGAACTGGTGTCTCTGAAAAGCAGAGACATAACTGATATTCATCATTAGAAGGTGAAGTCAGTCTCTACAGCTACTGGGGTACTTGATGTTCGGCACTGTGCAGGGTGAGCAGCTGCATCACATAACCAGTGGAGAGCAGGGAAGGGTTTCCTCGCCACCCACCCACCCCACCCCTTCCCCCAATTTGCATCCATCTTATTAGAAAGGAAATAAATGTAGAAAGAGCTTAGTAAATAGGGATCAGCCTATATACACAAAATCCCTGTCTGAAGACAGGTGCTCGTGCCTTTTATAAGGTGTCTTTGGAATGGCAAACTTTCTCTGAAACTTATACTTCTTATATGACTTTTTTTTTAAAGAAAGTTTTAAGAAGAACCAAAATGATGCATGACTTAGAAGTGAAAAGTATTCATTCAGTTTCCATCAGGAAGGTGTTGGGGGTAAGGGTCTTAAAGTATCTTCAGATATTGGAAAGAACATTAGGAGTGAAGAAAGAAACATTTATGCTTAAATCATTAAGTGGGCTCTAGCAACATTTATTTGGGATGAAAGGTAAACCTGCAGGAACACTGCTAAACATAATATGAGCTGCTCCGGACCACACTGTTTAGTCCCAATTCTATTTTGGAATAAAAAGGGCAGTAATTCATAAGTACATGAGTAAAATGTTAAGACTGAAAATTTCCTATTTAATCTATTAATTTTTCCTAGATTTAGGTAAGAATTAATTGTGGGGAGCCCAGCAGTTTTGGTTTTGTATACGGATGAAGACAAAGCCTGTCTGAGACTTCAAAAAAAGACAACGCCCTGAAACATCCACAGCTGAACACGCACATGGGAAGTGGGAATCTAGTTTCAAGACCATGGTCTAAAGCTGGCTGAACTGGGATTTTAATCAGGTTCTGTATGTTACATGTGTGACCTGGACACCAGTCTATGCTGATCTACGTGGATTTTCACTTTCCATCTTGTCTCTGCCATGCCCATTTTTTTAAAAAAACATGAATCCTAATCAGCTGTTTTTCCAAGTCAAGGACAAGCGCCGCTAGAGCTCAGAGAGTATTATTGTTTGCTGTATTCCCTCAGCACCTCGATCATCACTTTTGAAAAGGACAGAAAAGTAGATAAAATACAGTTGTTGCACAGTTCCTGCTGAACGGGCTGAGATTCCCTACCCAATGTGTGTCAGTAGTTGAGCATGACAGGTAGAGTGGGGAGAAATTCCATCAGGATGTAATTATCAATATATATTACTCTGTGATATTTTAAAATTAAAAAAATACACTGTTTTAAAATATAGTGATATTTTTCTAATTATGCTGCTCTGTTGAGATACAGAGTATTGTAAGAAACCAAAATGGGTACATAGATAGGTATAGACACTAAGTGAGGTCCTGAGAATCCTGAAGCCACCTGTGGGCTAAATAGCTGACAAGAAGCACGAAACTCTGAAAACACAAATTGTCTCCTATCAGTTGGTTTCTCTTGTCTTCAGAGAAGCAGGACTTTTGCGATTCTTTATAAATACACAGGATGAAATAAACATTTGATTAGGAAATTATTTTCTCCTCATCCAAAGCGCACAATTAGATTTCACATTAGATTAATTGCTAGAAGAGACTAACTGTGAAACAAGAAAGCTTGGACTTCGAAGTGACTTCCCCCTGTGATTTGCAAACTTGTTGCTGCTGGAGGAACACGTAGAGCGTCCTGAGCATACCGAAACATGCAGTCTTCATTTGGCACTATGCCAATTTACATCAGTGGAAATGCGGCCAAGTCAGGACTACTGTTAGTGAGTACAACAAAAAAAATAATCTGTCAACATGCTCCAGCACCTCATTTTGCTTTCAAAACTTTTGCCTATTAGGGTCCATCTACATTATATTTCCAAAAAATGGTTGATATCGCACTGGCAGTTCAGTACAAATGTCAAGTTCTAAAAAAGAGTTTTAGTACTTTGAACATGACTGAAAAAGAGAGGTTTCTAAATTTTCAGTTGTTTACATTATGTTTTCTGGAACTTTTTATATTTAGTATAAACTCACTGAATGTACTTATTACAGAAATCCTTGTGTTCCCTTGGCAATAGCTTGCTGCTTCCCTTTCCATTTCAGCTGCACTTACAATTTTCTGCTCCAATTCTGATACTCCAGCATGTATTCTCCTGCTGCCAGAAACAGAATTGAATCCTACCAGCTGCCTGTAAGGGGTTAGGCTAATGGTTTCTCCAAATAGTACAGTCATCTAATTTAGCAACAATAAACCATCTATATTTTAGCATTAAAAGTATTTTGTTAGTAATGCATATTAGTAATGTCTTTGTTGAGTTTAAATTGGTTTGTTAACTGAGAAAATAAGACCCATGTTTTAAAAAGAACATATATTGAAACAAAGTATTTTTTAGTAGCCTGTTAATAAGAAATTTTTAATAATGCTATGACCACGAGTCTAGAAGCTGTCCAATTTTTTTTAGAACAGATTCATGTTAATTTAGCAATATCACATGGGTAAAATTCCCAAACAAGTGTCACCAGTTCAGAGGTCAGAGAGGTATGAAAGACACAGTGCCCTTGGATACTCCCAGTTTCTTTCCTCTAAGGAGGTTAAAAAAAAGGGAGGAAAATAGAGCAACCAGGATAACTGATATCCAGTGAAACGTATTCTTAAATGTTGCAAAGACCTAGGCATGACAGCAATCTAAAAAGAACCCATGTGCATTAGCATCTGTGTAATTTTTTCCTACTATCTCATTAGCATCACAAAATGCAGACCAACGGGATTTTGATAGTCAGCCAGCTCATGCATGTTGCCATTACCCTTCCTCTCATACAATTCCCATACTTCCCTCGCATATCTGTGGAAACTAACAGAGCATCTGTGAGTATTTTTAAATCATTAACATCTATAAATGGTATATTTAAAAATAATACACAGATAATAAAAACTTTTCAAGGAATGTGTTATTTATTGCATGACTAAGCTAACAAATGCAAATTTGAAAAGAAAATAGCTTCTAATCTAAGTATTCATTTGCTGATGAATTAAAATCACCAAGTTATTCAGCACAATTCAAAATGAAAAAGCTGACATATCATTTATTGTAAAGGCCACAGCTATAATAGGAACGTCATTGTTTCCCTTTCTGCTGGTCTCACACATTCTTTTTAATCTTGATTATTTGTCACCCTGTTAGGGACTTCTTATGGTAATGAAACCCTTTTGTCAGTGATGTAACTGGAGCCTTTTGCTGCATTTTCCCTTCCTACATAAGTTACAATTGCGGTTATAAACACTGTGGAGGTTTCTTCTGAATCGCACAATTGCAGATTGTTCGAAGGAGACACACGTTCCTGCTGTTGCTAGGTGGCAAATGCTCTTAAAGATTTTGCAGTCTAGAGATTTCTTCAAACCTTTAATCCTCCATATTTATTTTATAACCCACAGGAACGGGTAAAAAAAAAACCACCACCACCACTCAGTGCTAGGATGGCAGAAGATCTGAAAGAGATAAAATATTTGGTGTCAAAGCTTAATTCCATCTCTAACTACAGGTCAGTTTAAGATTTCATGAGGGATGATTATTGTATATCTGCATATTGCGAAGCTGTTCATGCCTTCTAAAACTCATGTGCTAGCTCCTGTTTAGAACAGGGTCCTAGATGTAATAAAAAAGCCTCAGACATAGTCCTTTGAAAAATATACATGTACAAAACAAGAACTTCACAGAGCGCAAGAAAAAAAGCCCAAATTATTGCTTAGCATCTAGGAACAGATCATCTAGGAGTTGATTTTGCCTGGTGTGTTACAGCAGCACAGAGTTTTGAAGAACTCATAAAAGGTCCTGTAATCTACCATTCCTAGGGTAAGATTTTATAAAACTGCATGTTAATTCCTACTAACAGGTCAGGATGAAACCGTTTTTCCTGAAGCTAAACTGATGAGACTTTTCACCTCCAGACAGTAAGTGTCAGACTCATGTCCATACACCAGTAATATTTATTAAAGGACAGCACAAGGAAACCCTGAACAGAGGAAATAATACCAGGCTTGATTACAGAACAGCTTCAGCTTCTCCTGCAGTACCTCATACCGGTGTAAAAGTCACGAGTCCCTGCCTGTTGCACAGATAAGACTTTGTGAAGGTAGTTCCTGCAGCTGGAGAACACCAAAATCTCTGACTAGCACAGTACTTGCTTCCTCCTACACGTCTCACTCGCAGTCTGGCCCTTATTCTCACATCACTTGCTGTGCCTTCCTTCAGCCTGCCCTTGTCTCATTTGTTCCTACTCCTTACGCTTGGCCCCTATACTGGGTTCTCGAAAACCAGTCCCGCTCAATGTACATGCAAGTTTCTGAAAATTTAGTTGTTAGTGTCCAAATAAATTCTACAAAATGTATCCAAACCCCCCAGTTTTCAGACATTTATTCTTCAGCTAAATTTCGGCAAACTGTTATAGGGACTACAAAAGGCATTTCTCTGACTGTCCCATCCCATTTACATAAATGTCATTAAATTTCACCTTTGTGAGTCAGCCAGGATCTTCTCAGCAAAACAATAGTAACAATTATTCCATTTTGAAAAATGCCTTTTTTTCCCTAATCTCACTTTTTTTTAAAACAAAGTTATGTAATTTCTTCTGAAAATTAAAAGAACAAGTCATTCTGAGACAGCCACCTGTTGGAGAACCACACCACAGTTTTGAAGTTCAGCGTATGCATATACAACTGAAAGCATGGGTCTTACAATGGAAAGTCTTGGGCGATTCTGGCAGTATCCATTGGTGTAGATCTTTCCTTGCCAATAAAGTCTCATATGATCATTAAAAAAGTAAAATCTATCAGGACGGAAATTTGTTCCCTCGCTCTTCCCCACCTCGGCCACGCGTCTGGTACAACTGTAGGTGGCTTGGGAAGGAAACATCAGTGAAAAGCTAGGATATATTCTTCAGACTTTGATTTTAATGATCTTTCTTTAATTCTGATCAGTTGACTAAAGCTTCTGTGCTCTTTGCATTCAGCATGTTACCGGAAATGTATGTTTTATGCCTAGATGTATTCTCAAAAATAAGCTACTCATCGCAGGAGTCTCTTGATGGTGCCAGAATTTATGAAGCCTACTGGGTCCTTGCACTTCTTGGAGAACTAGCATGGGTAACTGTATTCTTATGTACACTGTAAAAGTGGCAGTCAAGCCACCATGGATTTCCAGTATCTGACCTTCCAAATAAGGTTCTTCGTTTTCTTTGTGGTGGCCATAGGAAAGAGAAGTGTTTTGGAGGTGTACCACATTTGGCAGCGTGGCCAAATAGGTGTTACTTGCTGAAGATTTTGATAGCTACCACCTTGTAAACTCAAAGGGAGCCACTGCCTGAAATCACTGCCTGGCTGTATAGGCACACAGGCATTCTGGATAAACATTCAGAATAAAAACAGACACTAGCTGTAGTCCTTCGGATATGTCTATACATTATTTTACAACCCCCTCTTCTTCATATTTTCTGTAATAACTGTTGTAATCCCATTGTATAACTAGTAATTCACAAAATGGCAAAAATATATAGTCACTATATAGTTACATAAAATGCTCTCTATGTAAAAAAGTAACGTTATCTTTGTAAAGTGAAGTATTTTACTATGGGGTATGAAGTAAACATAAAAGCTTGCTTGGTTTTATGAAGAAGTGTAATGTACTTCAGAGTTAATAACCACTAATAATCAGGATTAGGCATTTCAAGCAATGCTTGCCTCCCATCTTTTGACATATCTCAAAAGTCTAAAATTTTTAGTCGTCTTCAAAATTACTGATTTCACAAGTTGCCTGCAAAACATCCCCACCGAAACAAAAAGAAATATGACTTTGTCAAGTTTTAGAGGAAACTGGAGGTAATCAAGGAAAAGTTTAATCTTAGAGTGGATTTCAAAATTTCATCTGGAAAGATGATTGATGTGCTTTCCCTTCTCACACTGCTCAAACTTTAATCTCACCTGGAGGAAAGAGAACAGGAGCAATCTGACACTTAGCCCACTCAGCTCTGATTTCCAGACTGCAGCTGGCAGATAAGGAAGCAACAGAAGCATTGCTTCCTCTCACCCCTGGATATTTGGGATGTTCTCTATGGGAGGATAAAGAGCAATTACCCACTCTCGGAATTCATCCTCAAAGTGCTATTCATTTAGATAATTCCTATGTGTTATCTGACTCAGTATGCACGCATGCATGGAGAAGTGCTCATTACCAAAACTCACTGAAAAGCCCTCTGATCCCATCCGCTGGCCTTTATCAGTATTTCCTTGTTCTCCCTGCAGTTACTGTTTCCTAGACCGACTGCTCTTTGTGGCCAGAATCTGTTAGGCCCCTCTCCGCAGCACACAAGTTTTGACTTGTTAAATGGCATCTGCTTTGCTGCATGTGCCTCAACAGCACATACAACAACCATAACAACTTGTTTCTTAAGGGTCAGACACAAGGTTTCTTCTAGTGGAAAAGGTTTCTTCTAGTGGAAAAAGTTTCTGTCCTCATCACTGACCTTGCGCCAGTCAAGAAGACCAGATTAGCAAAAACATTATTTAAACTGTTTAAGTGTTACCCATCTTGTTTTGTTTTAAACTGACCAGGGAACACAGGCATCTGAGCTGGAAGGTGAAAAGCAGGTGCTAGCAAGTCCATCAAATTGAGGCTGACTGACAGCCTCTTCAGACAAGTTGTGGTGTAGGTACAATAAGGTGTGCTTACTCATTAGTACATTTCATATCATTTTTATTAAAGCTAAGAGGCCAGCATCCATGGTCAGAGGCCCAGCTACGCATAAGGGCTCAAAACAGCCGTCTTTCTCAGTCACTGTCAGGGGGTGCACATTAGGACATTAGCTTAGAGAAAAGACTGAGAGGTTTGGCACAGCACTGTGCCAGATAGTAGTTTTCTCCTACAGAAGGTGCTTCAGATAGGAAAGACAAAGGTGACAAGCTAGACGAGGGAAAACTGGTTTACCTTCTGTGTAGGAGCCTGTCGCCAGTCACAGAACCCAAGCTTGTGCGAGATCATGGACAGAGGAGCAAAAGGTGTCACATCCTTGAGTGAAGTCTGGAAGCAATATGAGGAGGAACAGATTGACACATTCATAATGCTGTGAGGATATGAATCACTTCCTTCCCCTTGATCACTGACAAACTTATGAAGTTTGAAATATAGTCCATTAGGCATTACTCTCGTCCTCTATCCTTATATTTCAAATGCCTTTCAGACGTAAGGTAGAGCTAAACAGCGGTAGCTGTCTAGAAACTGCCATGGCCAGCAGTCCATGCATTACAGACATGAGGGACATTTGTTTTGGGTGATGGGCTATCGCTTTCACGAATGCATCACATGGACTGAAGATGATAGTATGCAAAATATTCTAGTGCTGTGCGTTGCACGTTTAGAGTGCTCCCTCAGAAATATGCATTGGCATGCCAAAGGTGTGGTTGCAATCTATCACACTGGCTCATTCAAATTGTCTTAACGTAATTAAAAAGCACAATTAAGCTCCAGGCTATCATTTTTTAAGATCTCCTGTACGTGTCTTCAAAGATGTTAGTCTGCAGCATGCTAGAGCTTTTCAATTGTGTTAAAACCATCACAACACGCATTCTGTTTGCCCAGCACAGGACCCAGAAGCAGAGCATGTGGTTGCCATGTTTAAACTGGAAGCACCTGAAGAGAAGTGGGAGAACTAGAGAGTGTTGTCACTAGCACTGCCCACTAATGGGGCTTCTCTAGTGAAAACAAAACGAAAGCAGGAAAAGAGAGTGGTAGATTGGGAATAGGACTTCTGTCTGCAGAAAGGCATTGCAGAGTTCTTGCCGTTTGTTCAATCTGTGTAGAAAATTATTTTTAAACTGCTATTTTTGCCACCATCTTTTATACCAAAACTTGTTCTCTATTTCAATGTGAACTTAAAATCTTTAAAATTCATCATTAGTCTCTGCTACTTACTCTGCTTTGGATCAGAAAATGTCATCCCTGGGAAGTCTGGTCCGTTATTGCATTGGAGATGACAATCAGTCTGTGAAATTAAGTGACACAGACTTGGCTGACCACACCAATTATAAACCACGAGTGCATCCAAGCGTGCATGTGCTTCTGGTTAATTTCTGATGCGAATCGCAGATTCCTATCAGTAGATGGTGATGACGTAGGTAATTTGTGTTACGGTAGTGTTCATAAAATAGTCAATGAGTGGGAATTAACAATTCTGAAGGAGGAAGGAGCTTCAAGTAGAAGAGGCCAGGGGGAACAAGGCAAAGGAATGCACTTCTCTCTCTCTGGTATTACTGACACTTTGTCTGGTGCATGCATCACCTCATATGATCCAGAAGACTCCTCCTGTACCAGTGTACAGTCCTGGGGAGGCTGCAACCCCACCTGACCTTGGTACTCTACCAAAATGTAACACAAAACAACAATTGTTGCTAAAGGCTTAGAATCTGGGTATTGAGAAGTGAAAGGAAAACAAATGACCTGAAAAAGAATGAAAGACGTTGTAAGAAAAAGAAGATTTTAGGACGAAAAAACGCAAGAAGTCTCAAGTGTGCTCTAAACCACTTTGATCAAGCATGAGTAGCATTTATTTCAAGTCTACACCATCATTTAGATGTCTTTGTACCATGGCAGATTTAAGCCCTCAGTTCTCTCCTGTAACACTTGATGTTATATAAGATGTCATTTTAGAAAATATGAGGCCATGTTGGAAACCAATTTCCTGAAGAGCTAGGAATAGAGTCATATCGTTATCTAGGGTTATAGTTGCAGTTCTGGCAATTTTCTTTTTTTAATAAACATGGACAACTCCATAGGACTCCGAAAGAAAAACAAATATTGTCCTTTATCTTATATCTAAGTTTCAAAATTGTGCAAAAGATGCTTCGTGCAAAAGAGGTCAGAAATCTTCCTGAATACAGAAAACGATGCCAAGTCCTTGATCTAACAACACAAAAAAAAGCCAAAACCACCTTTACAGAGTTGTGTTGTCTGAAAGCTGAGCAGCCAAACACAAGTCATCAGTTCGGACCAAGAAACTCAGTAGTTATGTTAGAGTGGTTTACTAGCTCTACAGAGGGCTTGTTGGCTCACGCACAGCGCTGCACCGAGTTACCCCAGTTCTGGATGAGAGCTGCTTTGCACCTTGGTGGTTTGGATCACAGCCAGAAGAGCTCTGTTCTGTTTCCACAGTTTTGTGTAGACAAGCCTGTAGAAGAATCAGCCATATCAAATACATACGAGTAATACATCCATCAAATTATGCGAGTAAGCATTCATGTATTGATCCTTCTTGAATGCAGGTTACAAACTAATGTGGGGAAATGAGTTTAGCCCATTCCAAACCAGAACAACAACAAAAAAACCTAAACAAAACACTTTTATTCCTTTTAAATTACTTTTGCTGCCTTCTTTCTAGATTATAGATGGTCTGCTTTAGCACCAAGGCTGGGAAAAAAAACAGATAAACACAACAGAACCACAGAATTGTTTGGGTTGGAAGGGACCTTAAAGATCATCTAGTTCCAACCCCCCTGCCATGGGCAGGGACACCTTTCACCAGATCAGGTTGCTCAAAGCCCCATCCAGCCTGGCCTTTAACACCTCCAGGGATGGAGCAGCCACAGCTTCTCTGGGCAGTTTGTTCCAGTGTCTCACCACCCTCACAGTAACCCCGACAGCTGTTCTCCGAAAACAGCCAGTGTGGCAGGTCTACAACACAAATCATTGAAAGGCAGGAGGCAGTTTGGGGGGTTTTCACCCCCCCCCCCCCCCCCCCCCCCTCCCCGGTGCC